>JAPYZI010005375.1:0-15349 GCA_030523105.1 Ophioninae sp. A BG-2022a | reverse complement strand
GTTTCGTGGCTGGAGCTAGTAAGGGAAAGAATGTGGATAGTTCGGTGGACGTTGGAGTGTATACAATGAAAAAAAAAAAAAAAAATAAGATTTTCATCGTACTTTGAATGAAAGCATAAATTAAAAATTGGAGTATTCTGGTTGTTTTAAACTGTTAATAATAATGGATTGACTTTAAGTTCTGATAAAAGCAATTAAATTGAATTTGAAAAAAAAAAGAAATGTTTATTTGAAGGAAGTTCCAACTTTAAAAAAATGTTACGTCAAAATGTTGGGATCTGTATTAAATCCTGATGCATTTGTAGAGAGATTTTTTTAGCGCTACGTGTGTCGCGAATTTTTTTTTTTTTTTTTTTTTTTTCTCACGAAACCGCGATTTTCCGATGCGGCGACTCACCGCGAATCCTCGAGCGTCCACGGTCTATTTTGTTTCCCAAACCATCCCCGGTGTCTCTTATCGTGGGTTTTTCGGAATCTCGCGCGTTTTCTATGGCAATTCTCATCTTTGGCGGAACGAGCTTGTCGGGTGTATATATCTGAGCATACCGCAAAAATCCATTGACTCATATCGTCGACCGCAAACCGGAAACGTGCCCGGATCCGCCGCCGCTCCATCGCTATTATTCGCATTGGATATCTCGCTCTGCGTGCGGTTCCGCTGCCTTTTTCCCTCTGGATTCTCCATCAACGAGACACGACCGTGCCTGCTAAAATCCTCCGAATTTTATTTCGTTTATTTCTCTTTTCTCTCTTTTTTTTTTTGTCGCGGTCGAACGAGATTGATTCGTCGATTTAAGGGGTCGTACCACTCGATTTCGAAAAGCACGGCATTTTTGCGGCATTTTTTTTTATCATTCAGAAAAAAGATTTAAATTTTTTATCAATATAAAAAAAAAAATGTTTGCATTATTATCGTTTGAAATAAATGAACTATTTTTATTTTTACAATTATTTGGACTTATTTTTAAAAATAGTAGCGATTTGTGTTCACCGAGCCATTTGCGATTACGGGAACGAAAAGTGGGAGTTAAGAATGATAGCGCCAAGTTCCAAACGTACTCACCCTTCTCTCTTCGCTCGTAAGTTATTGCCGGTACATTCTTTTTCTTTCTTTATTTTTTTTTTCGTGTTCCCTCCTCCCGAGTATCCGGACTGTTTTCAACCCTCTTCTCCTCCCCGCTCTTCGGGGTAGCCTTTCTCGAAGTTCGTTGACGATTCTCGGCACGATATCGTTTCCATGCCGTGCACTATGCCACCGAAGAAGAGACGCGAGAAAACGTATCGGCATGACCCCATTCTGTCGTGCCACAGAGGAGACCGTTGACGTTACTCCGTTTCCGCCACTGGTGTTTCTCTTACGCGAAATCGATGACCCCTGAGCAGAAAGGGCACGAAAAGGGCTAACGGGGGTGACCCTTTAAGGGCCAGCCCTTCAAGGGTGACCCTTTTTAAGGCCATAACAGGGGTACTCGAAGCGATGGGCTTTCGGTGCACCTAATACCTCCAGAAAGGAGAGGGATCGTTACTAAAACGAAAAAAAAAAAAGAAAAAAAAAAAAAAAACGAACGAATTTCCATCGTATCTTGAAGCCTTCCTTGGCGACTGTCACCGTATATCTTTCAACTCTATTTTTCCCTAGAGGAGATATGCAAGCCCCGAGTACCCTCAACCCCTCGGAGTCGCGTGTCGTTTACAGGTATATTTTTGTAAACGGGTTATGGAAGAAGAGCGTTCGCGAAAAGGGAATGAGAAGGGAGGACAGCTATAGTCCTGAAATGATACGATCGATATCGATACCGGATGGTGGCACGGACATTCGAATTAGCTTCGATCTCGTACCAAATAGAGCAGATGCATTTGCGCCACGATTTCGTTAAATAGATTCGAGAGACGTACGCCCATAGATTTTTACCTCGAAAGTACAGAAGACTCTTTTTCAAGAATGGTTTTTATATTTTTTATATTTTTTATATAAAATAGTAATTATATTTTTTGAAACGAATAAATGATTTTTTAAATATAATATTGATTTAGTATAATGCTAGTTATTTAATATATTTAATTATTATTTTTAATTATTTTCTGTTATCTTTATTATCTTTGACGTCGTCAATCGGGGTTAGTAGGTTGAACCTATCACAGTTCCAACTCGAAGTATTCTCGATCAAACTGAAACATCAATTGGAGAAAATAGGTCGTACCTGTCAACGGTCTATTCCGCAAATGTTAGGTTATTACGTTATTTCCATTAAACTAAAACAGCAGTGATACAACGAGCGTATAAAACATTTATAACGAATGACTTTCGCCATTGATTTTTATTGGTGATGACCAGTCGAAAAGTCCCTAGGAAATAACTAGCAGTGCCTCGTAAACAGGACGAACGACAAGAGAGTTTCTTTTGTCGAGGACCAATACCGAGGTTGGGAAGAACGAAGCTATGGGGTTAGGATTTACACCAATGGGAAATGGAATTTTCAGTGAAGAGCAATGGGATACATCCACGCAGAAACTACGACGTACCCTCTATCTCAATTCAATACGAACGCGGAGGGAACCGTGTGCGCGATTCATGAAATTCCTGGGAGAGATTCACGAAAGAGGAAGAACGAGAGAGAGAGAGAGAGACGATGGCAGTCTCGCTACGTAACTTACACACGCGATGGTGAACCACGAAACCCTGACTTTCCTGGACTTCCACATACGTTTCCGGGGCCAACTCTCTATTCCTCTTTTTCGAGTTTTCTCGTTACGCTGCGATTTCCCTATATACGGGGAATTGGACATTACCAGTGTTAGGTTCAAGGGAGAAAAAGTGACGAGCGAAAAATCAATGTCGTTCAATAAAATTGATTTTTTAAATGGACAAGGCTGGTGATTTGAAAATAGATCGGACTATTTTCCGTTCTATTACCGTTTGGATTCAGTTTGGGTTTGCCGGGGTTTTTTTTTTCCGTGCACTCGTATTTTGTCAAAGAGCTTTGTTTCGGTTCACCCGAATTTGTTTGGGTTTGTTTGGGTTGTAGAGTGAAAAAGTTACCTACGATTCGAAAACTCGGATTCGATTGTCCATAATGGTGGTCGTCGGTAGAGACGGACAAGCGCGAGTTCACGAGAAGACCGGATGCGGTAGGAGGAGATTAAAGCTCGTCGTTAGTGGACCGAAGTATGCGAGATGTTGCACACAGGACGAGGCCGATTGTACACACGTCTCGTATATACCGAAAGACAATACCAGTTTCCGTCGATGTTGGAAATGTAATGGAAAATGGAGTTGGGACTGGAGCGAAATACGGCCACGAAAAGGGTTGTCGATGGGGAGGGGAGGGACGTCGGAGATAGTTCGGATGGGAAGGAGGAAAAGCGGAAGCTGAGCCGCGGCTGCTAGAGTGGATGAATCTCGGGAAAGCCGCACATCGGAGGGAGAACGCCTCGAGCGGAGATTCTCGAGACCCAAACACCTCAATGATCGCTCTCGGGAAACGAGGTCATCCGTGTACCGCATCTTTCCTCTCCCTTTGGGATCGCACATGTGTCTACGACAGAGCCACTTTATTTATTTTTTCCTTCGATTCGACGCCCCGAGTGAATTTCGTCGATTCATTTATTTATTTACTTATTTATTCGTTCATTCATTCGACGGCTCTTGGCTCATTGAAATTCCATCGGAGATTGGCTCGTTTTATCGATTTTTTGGGTTTCGGATCGGCTTTCCCATTTTGATGCTTGAAAATTCGATATAATCGTAACTCCTTCTTCCGTAATATCGTTTTTCGAAGTTTTCGGACGGTCTTCGGTGTTTCCATTGGTATCTGAACATTTTTCGTAGAGCGATTGGAGAATTATATTTTGGCATTCAGTGCGAATCTTTTCGACCCACTTATTTTTTACATTTGTATCTCATTTTTGTAATCCTCCCTCCCTTCGAACAATGTGAAAAGGAATGCTTGAAATGAAACAACGCAGCTTGAACGTTTGGCGGGATGATGATGTTGGCGGAGGGAGAAAACGCGAACCTTTTCCGCTTTGGTAAATTCATCCTTCGTGTACCGAAGAGGGAACGCGTATTTCCTCTTTGGGTGGGGTAATCCCGCAACGTCAAATCGGAGAGCGCGAGCTCCGCCATCGGAACGAGAGTGAAAGAGGAACAGGGGGACCCCGGTGGCGGAAGAGGGTTTGAGGTTATAGGTGAGATAGAGGAGATGAGTCGTTTAAAGGGTTGGCTCTCATCCCAGTCGACCGATTTCACTACCCTTTCTGCCATTTTCTTCCACCTCCCTCCCTTCCCATCCATTTCTATCTCTCACCTCTCTGCAACCCACTTTCTGCAGTCAGCATCCCTTATTGAGTGCACTTGCCTGTTTTGCTTCGCATCCTGTATCCCAAGCTACGTGTTAACGCTCTCGCCCTCGTATCCCTTTTTCTTTGAGCTTTTCGGCTTTCGACTCGGCATCGTACACACCAAGTATACCTGTCCCAAAACATCAACTCGAAGATCCGTACGGAATCCTGATGGACAAGGGTACTCAAAATTATATTTATAGGTTATTAACGTCGCGACTCGTAATTAAATGAATTTTGGGGATTTTTAAATTGTAGTGATGTTAGTTAAATTATTAGGCAATTTTTTTAATCACTTATGAATAATTTTTAAATATTTGTGAATTTTTTTACAATATTTTGGAAACATCGAAAAACATCCTAGAATTTTTTGAATTCGGTTTTATAGGTCATAGCAGCTCAATATTCCTCGGAGATAAAAAATAAATATATTTGTAGGTTATTAACGTTGCGATTCGTAATGAAATGAATTTAGGGTTTTTTTTTAAATTGTAGTAATGTTCCTAAAATGATTAGGCAATTTGTTAAATCATTTATGAATAATTTTTAAATATTTGTGAATTTTTTACAATATTTTGGAAACATCGAAGTACATTCGAGAATTTTTTGAATTCGGTTTTATAGGTCATAGCAGCTGAATATTCCTCGGAAATAAAAAATAAATATATTTATAGGTTATTAACGTTGCGATTCGTAATGAAATGAATTTAGGGTTTTTTTTAATTGTAGTAATGTTCCTAAAATGATTAGGCAATTTTTCAAATCACTTATAAATAATTTTTAAATATTCTTTAATTTTTTTCAATATTTTAAAAACATCGAAAAACATTCCAGAATTTTTTGAATTCGGTCTTATAGGTTATAGAAGCTCGATATTCCTAGGAAATAAAAAAAGAAAATACAGTTATGTACTAATGACGTTTTTCCGTATTTATTTCCTACAAACAAACATCACAAATATATATTTCGGGTATATGGAAATAAATGCTTCCCCCTTTATTCCACACGTACGTTTTTGTACGTATACGCAAGACTTATAACTCATGAACTGCGACACGCGACCACATAGTGGCCCCGCGTTTTTATCCCTTTGAGTTATATACTATTGGATTAATCGCACATTTTATATATTCGGCGTTGCTGCAGCGGAAACGAGAGACCGAGGGCACAAATTTTCCGTTATTGTAACGCACGACGTGCTGTTGCCATGGATGGGGAGCTCGAAACGTGCGAGCTCGACAGAGGTGCTCGACTGGTGAAACATACAGGTCACTCCAGAATCACGATCCTTTTTTTTTTTTTTAATAAACAAGAAAAAAATATTTTTTTTCCCACGCACATATACCAGCATTTGAAAAATGAATAAAAAAACCAAAAGCAATATCCTCTTAGCCCTAAATTTAAAAAAAGTGTCATTCGAAGTTCGACAAAAGCGTGTACGGCTAGAACTCTTCCTAAATACTGTTAGAGGACAGATTCGGGAGGGATCAGTTAGCAGGACCTTGTCTCCAAAATGCTTCACTCGAAAAGTGTTACATGTCGTCTGAGCGTGTAATTAAAATTATGGATAGCGTTATTTGAAGATTCGAGGAGATCGTTAAAAGTGGAGTTGACCGAGTCACTTATCGATAACGGATCATCAAAGGCGACGATATCCCGTATGTGTCTATTTTTTTGTAACGCTTTCTAGGCATTAGTTATTGGGTTGCGCCGTCCCTGCTTTTGTCAGTCAGTAACAATAAGCAAACAAGAGGATGGATTCGCACTATTTGACCTGAGAATGCATATATACGTTCGAATATATAAAAAGAGCCCGACGCCGAGGTCGCCAAGGAGATAAATTGTTCCTCCGCAATATTGAAATATTGGAAAAGCATATTTCATTACTGCCCCTCGTGAAGCTATATATATATAGCTACGTACGAGTATAGACTACACAGCTGCGCCATGAAGACACGTACGCACAGCAGCAGGCTTTTGATCCCATTTGTATGTGACTAATACGACCACAGGGAATCCCAAAGTCAATAGGACATTGAAAGTACTGGCTGGTACCGGTTCTCTCTTTTTCACTTCATTCCACAGGCCCAACTTTTTCCACCAATGATCAAAGTCCTGGTCCAGGCAATTGGCTTTAACCCTCCCCCCGGCTGTTTGCCACATTTGGCGAATCTCCGAATCCAGAGCTCGCGGATACGCTGGAATTATGGTAAAACGAAAATAACTTCCGGCTCGTTAAAACCCGTAATGGCTTTGAATGAAAACCCATATACCGGTTGGACTCATTAATGCTTGCTGCACAAACGATATCATTTTCCATTTCCTTCGTAATACCTGCTGGTCTCTTTTTTTTTCCTCTCTATATTTATAAGTCAGGGCAATGAACTTCTGTCGGCCGATTCGTCGAGCTTTCATTTCACTCGCAGAACTCTGGTTGGTCCCATTGTCTTCGCCCTCGAATCGGGATGATCGAAAGCCGAAGACATCTCCGGGTTCGAAAGAAATCCAAGAAAACAGTGAGGTTATAATACACGATGAATCATTAGTCCCGTTCTCTACTGTTCGCTGGGTATGCTTATCGAATGAACCACCTCGTTATCATCGACTCGACCAGCCTGTTTTTTATCGCTCACTCGTAAACCTTTGTTCCGAGAGCTTCTTTTGTTCAATGATTCAGCGAGACGCTCGCAGGCATTTCTTCGTAGTCGGTAGTGGACTGTCTGGCATTGTAAGGACTCGGTAGTGAAGAGCTGTCGGGCAAAACCCGGAGAAAGTGCCACGAGGTTTTCACTAACGCACAATGCGTGTATGGGCTTGATCGAACGACAGCCCAACAACCAAAGACTTCTTTACCGCGTCTTTGTTCACTGACGATTCCAAAGGAATCGTACAGCCCATGGAGCTTGTGTTAATTGCGTACTTCAATCTTCGTTTAGAACGAAAGAACGAGGCTCGTCGGGGTCTATCTACATTGGAGAGAATACTGGGTCGATGGGAAACGGAAGTGAAAATGTACCGTCCAGAGTTGGTAAATATCAATCAAAATGTAACAAACCTTCCTCAAAACTTGGCTTCCAATCGCTGAGTTTTGCAACGGCGAATTGGGTCAATCGATACCTCGGTGGCCCAGTCCATTCCACATTGTTTCATCAGGGCATGGCGAGAGGAAATCTCGGATTCTATGATATTTGGGGTAAATCATTATTAAGGTCGAGATTGAACGAATCGGAAGTCGACTGGACCCAGCGTTGCTGTTGGCGGAGACGAGTTTTCTGTCGGTCCGCGATAACATTGCACTCGGTCAACATACGTTGATCAAAAAATTCATCAACGTACCTCAATAACTATTCTTTCGAATAAAAAAAAATTGAACGAAAGTTCACCAATACTTTTTGAGATAATAATTCTCAAAGTTTACTCATTTTTGGCTAGTCCTGAAAAACCCTGAACGAAAAAAAAAAATGCTCGTTTCGTGACGTAGGCTGCGCGCCTTTTTGAAGTTGAAGGGGCGATGCGATAGAAGTGGGAAATAGAAAGACCGAGAAAAGGCTCGCGATGTCGAGAGAGAAAGAGAGAGAAAGAAGCGGGAAGCGCTTTTATCGCCACGTCGATGAGCCGATGCAACTTGTCTGCGTTAAAGCCTTCTCCGTTGCCGGAACGCATGAGCGGGTCAAAGGGCCGATGAGGGAAGTCGATCTGCCTGGAAAAGTGGCTTTGCGGAAATCTCGGTAATTACTTATTGAACGTCAGTCAGGGGACTCCTCGGGGATTCGAGACATAAACGTTGCGAAGGAAAGCCGAACGAAAAAAGAATAATCGCTGACGACTGAAACTTTTGTTCGATGAAGGTCAATTGAATCGAATTTAATGACCTATTAATTGCTACGGGGATGAGATAAAGAGATGGTATACGAATAATCGCTGGTTATAACTCTTCGTTCAGGTACGACAGTTGCTGGTTTCTGCTTCATGGATTTACTTGATCGAATTTTTTTTTTCAATTGTCCGAGAAATTCTCAATTTATTAAATACTAATAATCCTGATGACAATGATGCTCAGCGGTCATTTTTATCATAAATTTGTCGGCGTGTCACTTTTCAAAAGGAATAAAGCTTTCGCATATATTATTGTAAAGTAGCCTTTGCGGAGTTCTTCGAGCCCGTTATTCATTCTTGTGAAGCTTTCCACCTCTCTCTCTCTCTCTCTCTCTCTCTCTCCCTCTTTCTTTCTCTCTCGGTCGCTCGCGAAAGCAGATTTTACCGAGGGCTCGAGTTGTCGGTTCAACTTTTCTGAGATCGTAAAGTTCTATTTCGAGACTTCCATTGAACCCAACTCAAGAATACGAGAGAGAAACGAGAAAAAGAGGGTTCCCCCCCCCCCCACCCCTTCCTCTCCTCACCGCCGTTCGAGGTTGCACTCAACGCGCCGCTGAACGAATACAGTTCGCGTATACACGGGATATATATACAAAGATCCGTTGAGAGTCTCCTGTGATTCTCGTTTCGACGCGCAGCTTCGCTGGGTGACGATAAATTAGAGCTAGACCCTCCGTACGATGACGTCTACTTCTCTCTCTCTCTCTTTCTCTCTTTTGGCAATGCAAAGTACACTAAAACATGCACGACTTTACGAACTGCGAAAACATTAGGGTAATCGTCATAAGCTTTCGAGGGCGGAAAGGGGGGGGGGGGTGGCATACGTTATTGAATTATGGTCGTTTTGGAAGATGCGCGAGTTTATAGCCAACGTAAACATTTGTTGAAGACCATCGGTTTTATCTGCTCTGAAAATTCCTCGCGGAATCCCTCTCGATGTAGATACACGTATTTTGGTGCGTGGGTGGATTTGATGATTCAGCTGTCCAATAAAAACGATTCTGCTGAATAAAATGGTGAAAGATTCTGGTGGATGATTGATAGGGTTTGGGTTGCAACGGCAGTTCGACTCGACCGGAATTTTCGAAATACTCGGAGCGGTGACCGTTCGGCTCTTATAGAAAAGCATTTTATTGGGAAGCGACGGAAACAGGAAAATATTCTTAAAGGCCGTGCGAGTTAATGTTTATAATTTTTAGATACATTCGGCTGCCAGACTGACTTGGTAAAGTAGAAGCGAATTTAGAACAAACAAGTGAACCGTGCATGCTGAATGAGTCGGAGAGTAAGAGAGAGAGAGAGAGAGAGAGAGAGAGAGAGAAGGAGAAAAGTCGAAAGAAAAATCACAGGAAGAGACGAAAAAAGGAAAGCTCCGGAAAGCTTTGCCGTCACCCACGAGAATTTTCTTTCCTCTATTGGCGCTAAAAGTTTGACAAAGTTTTCGGATTAAAAAGTTTTCGAAGAATACGTCCCACCGTCGCCCTGACCTTACTAATTAGCGACCACGGTTTCCCACGACGCGTCGTTCCCTCCCGTTTCTCGTTCTTTCCTTACGTATCCCTGAAATATTTATTATTTTTATTTTTTGTATTAGTAAGGCGTACAGATTTTTCAAATTTATTCACGAGGAAGCTTTTTAGTTTAACATTCATCGTTGTATTCGACGTACCCAAGCAAGATTCAAAATAGCGTTCGAATATTATTTCCGGTTCTAAAAATGATGAAGAATTTCAAGCGAACCGAAAATACCGCTTCAATCTTATTTCGTCGTTTCGACGGACGTTTTATTCCCTCGGCCTCGTCGTATACCAAAGTGTAATCAATTTTCCAATCAAATTCTCCCTCCCTCCCTGTTGCCATTCCTCTCGGTTCCGTACCACACATTCCTCGAGCTTTGCCACATCGAAAGTTCGCGCCATCGCGCACGAGAATTAGAACGATCGCGGTAGGCTGCACGCGGCTCAAACTGTCGTGCAGCAACCGCGCGCGCGCGACTCTTTGCACCGCGGGCACGCTCCGATTTCTCGTTGCGCTATAAATTTTCCGAATACTCGCGACGCAAGGTTGGCCGAGGCAGAAAGCCGAGTAGAAAATACCATCAGCGTCGCGAATATTCCGCTTTTCTGGCGGAACCCCGCTTCAACCCCCCCACTCCCCTCAAACCAGCGGTACTTTGGTGGATACTTCTTTTTGCCTCCAACGGTTCTGTACGCTCGTTCTATATACGCTCTCCGTAGGCTTGTTCCCTCTGATTATACCGTATAATTCTCTCGGGCATACCGGAAACGAACGGCCGCGCGTTTTCCTCGGGAAATCTTTTCTCCGGCGTGAGTTTAACTTGTATTTTCTTCGACCCCGAAGTTCTCGGGGTTCTTGCGCATACCTCTCGTCGTTCGGCCACTTTGTTTCGAAGACTTTCTTCGGGTATTTCGGTATGGCAGGTGTGCAGTCAAAGAAAAGCTGATGGAGCGAGCTCATAAAGATTCGTAACGTTGGTACGGACTTGAAAAGCTCCGGGATAACGCTTACGTATATGTCGATAAGATTAATATTTATTTTTTATATTTTTTTTTAAAAATATATAAAAAAAAAAAAAAAAAAAAAAAAAAAAAAGAAAAAAAAAAAAAAAAAACAAAAAAAAAAAAAAAAAAAAAAAAAAAAAAACACAAACAAACAAAATAGCGCGGGATCCTTATTTTTTGTCCCTCCTCGCCTCCCTCCCGGGCAGGAGGAGGTTCGCCATCGTTCCTTCGCGCAAAATCACGCTCGACCGCAGCGTTAATGACTCACGAAGAGGAGAAACAAGAATCGTCGGAGGGTGAACGGAGACCCGAAGGAGGAGGGGGGAGGGAACGAGTAGGTAGCAAACGAGACGAACGCGCGCGAGAAAGCAACCGATCCGACTTTCCAGCACGCGTGTACGAAAATCCCTCTTTCCAGCGACTCCCCTTAAAACCCCATGCCGCCCCCACCATCCCTGCCTTCGTAAAAGTTAAACGCGGTGCGAGACTGGCTTCGTCCCGCGTGTGGATGTCTGTGAACGTTAAGGGGTTGGAGGCGTTGTTGGTGAACGCCGGGGGAGGGGAGGGGGGGGGGGCTTCCGAAGAGATACGCTTGGAATCCCTGAACGAGAAGCTTCTGTCGGGTTGTTGTCTCGTGCGGCACGCGCCGCAACGACGAGTTCAGTTTATTCGCGATGGAGGAGCTGTGCAGGAACGCGAATGTGGCGTGGAAGAGACGGGGCTCTCGGAAGGGGGAAAAGGGAGTCTGGGGGAATTGGGCGATGAGAAGACTCGCCGGGACCGGAGAGAACGAGGAAAGGAGAGGAGAGACGGTATTTCACGAGAATGCTCATCGGACACGAGCAAGAACCTCGGGGGTCCAATGGAGCGGGGGAATTGGGGAGGAGGTTTAAGGGGAGCCCGAGAGTGGATTGATGGCGAAGCCAGTCGTGTGCTTCTAATTTGGCCTCTATTACCTCGCCATAAATTTCTGCCGCGCAGAAAAAAGGAAAGATTCACGCCTTCCCCCCTCCGCTCCCCTGGTTGGCACCCCTTGAGAGGCCTCTCGTGTAATCTGGAGAATTCGAGCAGCTGGAAAAAATGAAATGGGGTGTTGCTCGTCGGATGGGGGAATTCGAGGACGCTGAATCGACTTGGAATCTCTGGGATAGGTCAGGGTTGTAGCTATCGAAGGGTGGATCGTTGATACATTTTTCAAGGTTCCAAATGTCCGAATCTACAAAATTTGGAAAACTCGTTAATGTAGGGAAATTAATGTAATTTTAGGATACCGTTTTACCGGTATCTTTGATTCACGGTTCGATTGATTAAAAAAAAGTTCGAGATAATTTAGGGATTCATTTTCTTGCCGACCCAATAGATTCGGAACGGATGGTTGGTCCCACGATGAGCCAAATGAACCGTGGAATCTTGGCGGTTGTTCGAGCTCTCGTTATTCCGGACCTAACTGAACTTAGAAATTCCAATTTGCTCAGAAGGACTAATCCGAGTGATTGAATCCTCGATAAGCATGGACCATCCACTTTTATTTTCAAAGTTGGCTGTACGTCATACTCGATGCTCGATTCTGCAGATCGAATAACAAAAGGAAAGGGAAAAGTCCAAACTTTCTATTATCTTCGGACTTTCTTCGATCGGCATATCCAATCGTACGAGTTGGAGAACATCGGAGCAATGGACCAACAGTCTTCGATCAGCTTCTGTCCACCCTCCAAACTATTTACTAACAATCGAAAACACACGATCTCGGAAATTATGGGCATTACGAGGAGCCCTTGAGTCTAAGCCTTCCTAATGTACCTTCAAACCCAAACGAACCCGATAAAAGATTCTTCATCCCCCAGAACGAGTTTCTGATTTGATTGGGAAACTTGATGTTTTATCAGAATGTAAATGTAACGAAAGTGCTTGGGTTGCCGTAACCAAAGTATCAAAGTGTCGAATAAGACGATTCGGGACGTTCTCATGTTTTAATAAAACGATTAAAAGCCATAATTGATATTTCATTAGCCTGAAAAGTCGGAACGAAGCAATTTTTTGGTAGCGGCGATCTATCCAACCCGTGGAAAATAAGCAATCACCGAGAGTGGAATTTTACTCCGTACGTATATATAGACGTGTACTTATTTTCTCTTTCCTCGCACGCTGGAGGGCCACTCGTAATTTTATGATCTAGTAATTCGCGGTATCATTTCCCCCGGTCAATTAAATGATTGAGCACGAGGCACTCGTTTCACTCTCAAAGTTTCTCCCTCTCTCTCTCTCTCTCTCTCTCTCACTCTTATGACATCGCTGTAATAGAAGGGGAATTCAAATGTTCGCGGGGTCTCTTTAAGGTGGCGTTAACCATCCGGAAAATAAGTTTGGTGTTGATGGCAAGTGGAGGGTGCTTTGCAAACGACGATGGTGATTACCGAATTATTGTGAACAAGCTTTAAATAACCAATTCAAGCTTTTCCTCAAATTTACTTTCGTACGTTTGGGAATTATTTTTATTATTTGAATTATACATTTTCTTCGAAATAATCTCGAAAAAAGGGTTCAATTTAATTAAGTTCCCGTTTAATCTTATTTAAATTTGATTACTGATTATTAATTACGTTTTTATTATCATGAATTATAATCAAGCGAGTCCCTTAATTATAATTACGTGATTAAAGCTCGTCAATGTAAACAAAATGTGTACACCTCTAATTATTATTAGATAAAAAAAAATAAATATTCATCAGCAACAGAACTCAATGCACTTAATCAATTTAAAAAAACTGACATGCAGGACACGTGTACATCAGACTGCTCTTATCTGTACCAACTTGGCCGCAATGTCTAGACGATCTTTTTATAGAACCGAAGAGCGTAAGTGTCATTCTACCTCAGAGACGATGGGATTAATTCTCTATGAGCAGAGAATCCGATGTTGACTATCGTCGACGATACTACTTTTATGACGAGGGCGGAGAATTTCGAAAGAATAAATGATTAATAAACAACGCGATAATCTCGAATGCAACGAATATGGTTTTCAATTTTCAGTTAATATATTTAAGAATTCGTACAGCATAAAAGACTTAACAGAAAAATGTTCATTGAGTAGTAAAATCGGAAGAAATAAATTAAATAAGCTATTTAATAATTGGAAAGTTGAATCAAATTACATTAAAAAATGTCAAAGCTTAAGTCAATTGAATTTTAAACATCCGAGAGAATAAATTAAATTGAATATTTCAAAAATGAAGTTACAAATTAAATCGCATTTAAAAATTTCGAAAACTAATTCAATTAAATTTGAAAATCCATAATAATTATTTAATTAAAGTAGTGAAAATTCGTAAAAAAATTACTAGATATTTCTAAAGATATAATGGAGAAATCTACATCAATCAAGAGCGTTTTATCTCAACTATAATTAAGACGCAGCTAAGCGGCTGCATATCTATTTTTTTTTTCTTTCGGTAAGTCTCGTTGAGTTGGAAACGTATTTGGGTGTACACGTTTATTATTTTTTCCCCTTTCCTGGGTCGAGGTAGAGAAATTGTACACCCACTGGGGCTGACCTCAAGGGGTGAAGGTGAAACGAAATTAAGGCTAACGGAGATAAACCTTGATGTCTCCCTTTTTTCTCCGCCTTCTTTGTCCCATGGTGCGAATTAGTTTGGTGGTTTTTGCAGGGGAATTAAAAAACCGCTGCGTTCTCGCGTGCTTTATGCGGGTGTATTTTTTTTTACCGGATATCTCCTTCCCTCTCCGTCGTTTTTTTTTATCTCTCTCGTTCTCGGCTGTCACAGCGAGCATAGCGAGTAATACAATAATGCACCTTCTTGTACCTCGGGATGAGTAAGTGAACGAGGAAATGAGACGTTCGTCTTGGCTATTTTTCCGGGCAACGGATTATTCGATCCCAATTCTTAAGGGGTTATATCGTTGCGAGGATCCGACAAAAAAGTTTAATTTTATACATTTTATCTTAAATAATAATAAATATTTAAAAAATCATTTGGATTTTTTAAACATATTTCTTTGAATCCATTTGACATTTGAATTTGAATACAAATATTTAAAAAAATCATTCGGATTCAAATGTGAATCAATAAATTGAAACGGAACAACAACAAAATTCCAGTTGTTAAATTTTTAAATAAATAATAATTTTCAACACCACTTGTCCATCATTGACGAAAGATCACTAGCTGACGCACTCAGCTGTCATATTTAGCCGACGTGCTTTCCCCGCGAAGGCGCCTGAAATAGTTACGACCGAAAAGAAAAGGATAGAAAGAGAACGAAAAATTCAGGCAACAATTTGCATATAGCTTTTATCCGACGTGGATCGGTCGTTGCCCATCGAGAAACGTTTCATATTTAAAACTTTATTCCGAGCTTTGAAATTGACGGGGCTCACTCCGGTACGCCACCGAGAGCTGTCCGACCGATCCGATTTTTGGCAAGTCTTCTTTTCGGCTGCTCCTGGATTTTATTCAGGTTGGATCGATCGGCGAATAGTGAGGCACGCGATTATGGGTTGAGTCACGTGTATTTGGGACAGTGGGAATCGTCTACCCGCGCGGATGATACGCTTTTTCTCCGGCGTTTTTTTTTTTTTTTCGCTCGCA
>JAPYZI010005374.1:0-10526 GCA_030523105.1 Ophioninae sp. A BG-2022a | reverse complement strand
GAATTTCAAAGTTGGACCATCGATTTTTGCAAATTTTTCCATACATACCCCTTTGCGTTTTTTTTAGCGATTTTTCAACTGGACTTTGCGGGGAAACTATACGAGATATCGATACGAATCCAACGCCATTATCTAAGTCAGGCAAAAACCTTTTTCAAACTCCCCCATTGAAAGTCCATAGCATATAAGAAGCCCACTGTACGACCTTTTGAAATATCGTGATTTTTGAGATTCCGCAGAAGATGGCCGGGGAAGGCGGAAAATATTTTTTTCCGTTTTTAAACTCTTAAAAGGGTCTATTTGATCGGAAATTTTCTGCCGATTACGAAAACGCCCGAATTTTTCTCGAAAGTACAAAATTAGACTGGCAAAAATGCGAAAACCTGTTCTAGAATATTTTTTGGACATTTTTCCCTGGTGCAGCTTACGGTAACTATCGTAGCGACGGAGGTTACGAAAAATCGAACCTGACCCAGGAAAATTAGAAAAGCGACCGAAAATTAGTTTCGAACGAACCTCGAACGAACCTCGTAGGTGTGAAAAGAGACGTTACGGGAGCAGTGGACAGGAAAGAGGAATGTTAGGGTCGAGTGTTGGCGTTGAAAAGGGGTGACGCAACGTACCCGTTATAATCCCGGAATACTGAGAGGGAAAAGCGTCATAATGCTGGTGCAACGTTGACAATCTCGCACCTTTTCTTTTTATTCCGGATTCATGACTGTTTTGCCTCTTCCAAGTCCATATAACGCCGCAACGAATCCCATGCCAGGCTTGCGTTATTTCCGGAAGGTACAAAGCTCCATTATGACCATAGTTACATACGGTTATATCGGGTACGCGTTTACGCGAGTCGCGGACTCTTTGGAACGTAGGCTGGAGAAGAGCTTGGTACCTAGACACCCTAGGACCGAGGCGTAACCGCAAACGTCACGATTCGTTTCAATGGATGACACAAACGCGTCTCTACTTTCCGCCACGTCCAAATAGAGAGAAAGCGAGAAAGAGAGAGACAGCGAGAAAGAGAAAGAGAGAGAGAAAGAGAGAGAGAGAGAGAAAGTAACACGTCTGGGCTTCCGATTGTTCCCGAGCTTTTCCAAATGCCGTCAACGGAGAAAGACTGAAGTTACCAGCTAACGAACAATAACCACCCGTCCTTCGATCCGCTTGAATCATCCTCGAGGGAAAAAAAAATATATAACTCTTCGGAGAAACGTCAGTTTTTTAATGGAATTCGAGGTAACGTTGTTCTTCGTAAGTTATTCGTGAGTAAATATATATATATATATATATATATATGTATGTATGTATGTATGTATGTATGTATGTATTCAGTTTAAACCCAATTAAACTGCTTTTGAATTTTTGACGCCATTTTTTAAAATTCATTGATTCATCGAGTGGATTAGCTCCATCGATGTTGGAAAATTGATCATGGATTCGTAACTTTTGGGAATAACGGACACGAGATTATCCGAATTATAGATAGGGGAAATTTTATTAAACAAATGTTTTTTTAGGTTTGGATTTGAGTAATGGGAAAAGCAGGATAGGGTACTATTACTTTGATCGGGAAATTTTAGGATCCGAACTTTCCTGCTTGGAAATGATTTACGGATAGCCAGTATTTATTCATGAAAGATGTTGATTACTAGTTTGTTACTAGTTTTTAGACTCTAGTTTCGAACTAGACATCAGGATTTCGTTTCTAACTAGTTTTTAGGCTGTAGTTTCGAATTAGACATCAGGATTTAGTTTCTAACTAGTTTTTAGACTCTAGTTTCGAACTAGACATCAGGATTTCGTTTCTAACTAGTTTTTAGGCTGTAGTTTCGAACTAGATATCAGGATTTAGTTTCTAACTAGTTTTTAGACTCTAGTTTCGAACTAGACATCAGGATTTAGTTTCTAACTAGTTTTTAGACTCCAGTTTCGAATTAGACATCAGGATTTCGTTTCTAACTAGCTTTTAAGCTCTAGTTTCTAACTGATTATCACAGTTTAACTTCCAACTAGTTTTCAGACTTTAGTTTCTAACTAACTTTCAGTCCAGTTTCCAATTAGTCCTTAATCCCTAATTTCTAATTAGTTTGAAAGCCCTAGTTTCCCATTATTTTTCAAGTTCTACTTTCGAAAAATCTAGGAAACATTCCCGAATCCCTATCAGTTGAAAAATCAAAGAAACGCTCGATCGCAAAACGAAGAAACGGAGGGAACAAATGTGATAAACTTTTCGCAGGTTGGTCATTGAGATATCGATAGTGCGCTGCGACGGAATATTGCGTGGTTTTTATCGAGAGCATCCGAAGAGGAGGGCGGCTATCTTTACGGGCGTCCGTGAACCGAACCGAGGGTGGCAACGTCTCTAGCGTCGAGCACCAATCGTATACCCGAAGTACCTTGCCCCCTGACGACGGTAAACCTCTCGATGGCGACACGTACACACGGAGACACGGACGATATTGTCTACGGTAAAAAAAGGTCTTGACGAAACCTTTGCGATCCTTACCCTCGCCACCTTGCACTCTCAACCTTCTCGCTCGTTTTCTCGAGTATTGCAGACGAGGCTGTCGTAAGCTTGAAAAAAAATAAATATAAAAAAAGAATCCCTAGAGTTTTTTACTCCCTTCGTTATTTTCTTTCCATCTTTCATTCGCGTTGGGACAATCGTTCATCCTACTTTTCGAAACTAACATTTGGAAGGCGAAAGCCAGAAGCGAAGGTTGTCAATCATCGAGCCAACTTTGCCAGGCCTCGTCGAGTTTACCCTCGTGAATATTCAACGGCGAATTCGTTCCTCATCCAAAATTGCCTAGGTACGTGCCCAGATATGTTCATAGACGCGTCACGACTCTCCAGCTTTACCGTATCTCTTCATCAACCACCGAAGGAACTTGGCTTTGAATCAGTCACGATGCATATCCCCTCGGCTTCAAACTTTCACTTTTGACGTCTCATTTTTTCTTCTACCAAACTCATGCTTCATTTGTTTTTTCTTATTTCGATTCTTCACTTTCAAAATGGATCATCCAAACCCAAACAAACCCAAACAAAGCCATACAAATTTTGTCTTCTGCGAAACTCATATTTCATTTGTTTTTTTTTTTTTTCTTATTTCGATTCTTCACTTTTGCCACTGTGGAAAAATGTAAAAAGCATTTCGTCGAATTTACGTTTGCTATCGAAGTGCGAAGATTTTTGGGTGCTTCGAATCGTAGAAAATAATTTTTCGAATGGAAAACGAAATATTATTTTCGTTGGGTTACGACGATGGAAAATTCAATTACATTTTCATCATTATTCATCACTTTTTTTCGTTTTTCTTACCTTCTCATCCAAACAAACCCAAACAAACCCAAACCGATTTTGTCCAAAATGGATAATCCAACCGGAACTTTTTCATAATCTTTAAAACTTCAACGTTCGCATTAATACAACGACTATTTGATCCATGCATTTTCCCCAAACAGGATTTGTTTGGGTTTGTTTCGTAAAAATCGATTTTGTCCAAAATGGAAAATCAAAATGGATAATCCAACCGGAACTTTTTCATAATCTTTAAAATTTCTACGTTCGCATTAATACGATGAATATTTGATCCATGGATTTTCAGAAAACTGGATTTTTGTACCGGAATTTAGGGCAATAAGTTCGTACGTTCATTTCGACGTTGATTTTTCACGAGGATTCTCAGCTATTCTCATTATTATCAGGACGCTTCACAGCCGATACAAAAGCTGTATACGAGCGAGGCAAATTTCCGAGTGAAATTGTACCCTCGTACGAATGATCCCGTAACTCGGTGGAGTCCCGGCGTACACTCGGCGCAGCCCTCATTAATATTCATGCACCGTGTGTGGAATGGAACTCCCGTTAGTTGGCATCTACACACGCGAAGTGTTTTGTCGGGGAGCCAAGAACGGCCGGGTGTAAGAGCAACGATGAAACGTGAATTGTATATACGAAAAAGCAAAAGTGTTTTTTTTTTTTTTAACCAAAAATGCTCGTTGGTAATGAAACTCCGATAAAACTACAATAAAAATATTCCATTCTTCCACTGTCCAAAAAATATTTTTCTTGTCATTTCCGGTATGAAAAAATAAATACTTTATTCGTAAAAAAGGTTTCCCAAAAAAAAAAAAAGAAGGTTTTATTTTCTGTGATAAAAAGTAGGAAATAATTTATTAAATTTTTGTCACACGATACAATTTTTTCTACTTTTTATAAATAATATTTAATAAATTGTTATCACGCGTTAACACTCAATTTTCGGATTTTCGTTTAAGAAATTTTATTCGATTTAATTATTTAAGAAATTTGAGAAATATTTATCCTCTATTATTTAGAATATTAAACGAAAGCTTGTTTTTTGAAAATATCTTTTTTTCACTTGTGAATCTAAATAATATTAAATCTAATAAAATGAACAATTCAAATATTTAATGTACATTAAAATCAGAATGAAGCTTTTATATAATTCAAAAATACTTTTTTTTATACACAAAACAATATCAATTTTACATACAATTTTTCCACGTACAAAATTATACTTTCCTCGCGTAATAATTCCATTAAAAAAAAAAAGAAAAACCTATTCAATCGTTAATTAATTTGATTATGCAAAAATTAAAAAATTTCTCGGTACAATATTTTCCTTTTTTTTTTTTAAGTCGACTCAACTCTCGACTATCTCTGACATTCAAGTTAGAACAATTTTCGAGTTCGGAAAAGTGGATAAACAATATAAAAATCCCTTTTTGCATTTCGCAGAGAGTAACGGAGAGTGACGTTGAATAAAAGCTTGTGAACTTTTAAAGTCGTCGGAAGGCTTATCTACGGAAAAAAAAAAAAAAAGAAAAAAAACCACAAGCCTGTATATATTTTGCACTTTGAAAGCATTATCATTGGAATATTCCTGTCGAATGCAGGCGTTCGAACGAGGGGACGAATGACCCTCGTATCTATTCCCTTTTCTCCTCCCCATCTTTTGTTATCACTCGTCCATAAATGTGAATGAAGGACCTGTCGATAGAAAATTTTCCACGTGTCTCTGTATCGCCCGCGTTCTGATACAGTGAAAACGAGATCGAGGTTCGCCCGAGGTTTTGCCTCCGTTTCGTTCTGTCGCCAAAACGTACCTGAATAAAAGATAGGGATATGGCATGTAGGTCGAAATGCACGTGGGAATCGAGCGGAGACCTCACCTGTAGGCTCACTCGTCCGACAATGCCGAGATCCCGGCTACAAAAGCTTTTCCATAAAGGCAAAACAAAACGAAAAACATATCGAATCGATAAAACCGAAGTGCAAGAGGAAAGCAGGGAAGCAGTGGAAAGAGGGGCAAGGGGGGGGGGAGTCGGATGAAAAGCGAACAAAGGGAGGGAATATCGGTTTGTGTATTCGAAAGATTTTTCCACGTCCACAGACAGTGATCGAGATTTCGTTTTTTTTTTATATTTTATTTTATTTTATTTTATTTTATTTTATTTATTTATTTTTTAATATCCTTTTTGTAATCCTTGAAATGTGAAGACTGGATAGTATCGAGTCCTACGGGACGACGCTGAGAGAATCAATCAAGGACCAGATGAAGATCCGACGTCGCCAGTGATGTTGACGGACAGATGTGAATTCTGTCGAGGCAGATTCAAGGAGAGTCGTAGGGACCCTAACGAATCTCGAGAAACGTGGATACACTCAAACGAACCCAAACGAACCCGGACAAACTCGAACAAACCCAAACAAACGTGAAAAATCTCAAACAAACCCAAACAATCTTAGACCAACTAAAACGAACCCAAACAAACCCATAAAACTTTGAAGAACTCAAGCAAACCCTTATAAACTCAAGGGAACCCAAACAAACCCAAACGACCTCGTTTATTAAAATTCGTTTCAGCATCAAGACCAATTCAATCAAATGCAAACTCCGAATTACCGATAACCTTCGATTTTGACTCGAATTCGTTTGACAGCCGGATCAAACCCAAACAAACCCAAACCCTAGGCCGTTATGACACTCGCGTGAAAGTCAACTGTGTTTGGGTTACTTTTACATACTATTATCCGCATACGTCGAGATTGTTTGGGTTGGCGTCATAACCTCCGATGAGAAAATCATGTCTGGCAAAGTCCAATGTTGAACGCAAGGACGGAAATCAACTGTCCTGGATGCTCACTCAACACGGATCTTTTCACTCTATTCCACAAGGTGTTTTCTTTCCCAAGCGCTCGCCCGGTACACGAGAATGGGTCCATGATCGGCGTCTTCGTTCGCTGCTCTGACTTCCCTCCCTTCGTATCGTCTCAACAAGAGTCCCCCGCACACATAACCGAGAACAAGTTTCCCCGATCGATCCGTAAAGTCTCCCACGAGCAGAGGAAAATGCAATCTTCCCCCTAGTTTGGAGTGAAAGGTCTGCCGATACGCTTGTGCCGTGAGGATCATCGTGACGACGAGTAGAGTACGTCGAAACCGGACCGGAGTATCCCACTTTGAAGACGAACGCTCAACCGGACACCCGACAAACTGGCTGAACAACGTGATTGAAGTTCCTCAAGGTTATACCAGGAACGACCAATACTTTCATCCGGTACAACACGATCGTACCATGGTTAATCCAGACCGTCTCTTTGATCAAGTTTCCCAAGTTCATCATCATCAAGAAACACCTAGATCCAACCGTCCATCCAAACCCGGAAACATAGATATTCCGAATTTCCAGCTGGGTCGAAACGAAATAGCCCTATTGGATCTCCAAAGTTGTTTAACGCGTACCCTACCCAAGTAATCGTCCACCTAGATAGTCACTTTTATGAAGTTCGCAGAGTTCATCGTTATCAAGAAATACCTGGAGAGTGACTTTTGACACTTAAAACTGTGATCCAGAACGTGGATGGTACGAAATTCCAGTTCAGCTGGGTCATAACGAAAGATCCGTTGGCTCATTCGACACCCAAAGGGGTTTTTGGGATGCCGTACCTAGACGACCGCTGCACAAGATACTCTAGGTGCTCTATTTTATGGTACCCTGCTTACAAAACCGTTGCGCAAGGTACTCCAGGCGTTCTAGCGTGGATGCACCCGATCTCGACGTTGCGCAAGGTGCTCTAGGTAGTTTAGCGTGGAGTTCTGGGCCTAGATAACCGCTGCGCACGGTACTCCAGGTGTTCTAGTTTGGAGGACCCTGTCTAGACGTTGCGCAAGGTACTCCAGGCGTTCTAGCGTCGATGTACCCGATCTAGACGTTGCGCAAGGTGCTCTAGGTAGTCTACCGTAGAGCTCTCTGCCTAGATAACCGCTGCGCAAGGTGCTCCAGGTGTTCTAGAACGGAGGACCCTGTTTAGACGTTGCGCAAGGTGCTCCAGGTAATCTAGCGCTGGAGTTCCCCGCCTGGATGACCACTGCGCAAGGTGCTCCAGGTGTTCTAGCCCGAGTGCAGCCTACCTAGACGTTGCGCAAGGTACTCCAAGTGTTCCAGCGCGGGGATTTTCTATCCAGACATTGCACGAGGTATCTAGACTATCCAGACGTTCCTCCAAGTACTCTACCGTGGGATATTCTACCTAGACAATCGTTGCGCAAGGATACTTCGTAGCGGGGAGGGGCTAACGCGGCCTCGGTAATGTTTATTAGACATCCTCATCCTCTCTCCCTCTCTCTCCCGTTTCCCATCCGAGCTGAAGATAGTCTCCGGTGCGTGGTAGACGACTCCTGTATACGTTAAGGGTTGGAAATACATGCGTACATCGCGGAAAAGCGTCGGGTTGGCAGCAGTTCCCGGTTAGGCGCGCTTGGGTAAAGCTGGGTATGGCCGTGGTGCTATCGATCTCCGCCCACCTGGAGACCCTCGGTTCTCCGCACCATGATGTGCGAGAAGAGAGGGCCGTGTGCGGGCGCACCGGGTGAACGGTGCGCCCGCTTTGCAGGGTATAACTACGTATACCCACATAGACAGGACCCCAACACAGACCAGCCGGGTCGTCTCCACTGGCTGCTTCCAACCACCGCGGTTCTCCTCCGCTGCGCCTAGCTGGAGGATAGTTCGCGGAAGAAAAAAAGAAAAAAAGGAAAAGGCGATATATTCGAAGGGGTGAATCGTGGAAGGTTGAGGGGTTCGGGGTTCTCGAAGGTACGAAGGATGTTGGGCAAGCTTGGGACGAGGACGAGGTTATGACGAGGAAGAGATACGATAGGCGGTGCGATGTGGTCTCGCTTTTGTACCCTTGGTTGGTGTTCCAAGTGCACTAGGATGGCAAGTTATAACGAAGGCTGGAGGAGAGCGCGGGGTGGGGGAAGAGATGCCGGGAAGAAAGGAAAAAAAGAAGGTGGCCGCGCGATCGAGACCGTGTGCAACAAACTCCGTTTATATCGAGAAGGTTGCGCAGGGTGAAACAAAAGAAGGGGGAAAGAGGGAACGAGGGAAGGAATAAAAAAAAAGTAGAAGGGAAAAAAAAGCAGCACCAGCAACAAGAACAACGACAGGGCGAGGGTCGCGGTCGGAAGACAGAGGGTTGAAACGAGCGGCACACGCAACGCGCTGAGGTCGAGAGAAACCAAAGGACGAGGGCGGGGGAAAAAAAAAGAAGGAAAGACGAAAAAAAAAAACAAATATCGTTGTGTGCGTGACGGGAGGTAATACCTAGGCTAATGCATATGTATAGGTGTATACGAAATCCCTGCAGGAGTATCAAGATGGGAAGCCCATCACGGATCGGTGGGGGAGCGAAGTGGTGGTTTTAAATTATCCCACTTGCCTCTAACCAACCATCAAAAGTACCAACCCCATTTTCTTTTTTCTTGCTTCTTTTTTTCTTCTTCTCCTTTTTTCATCGCTGGTATTAATGCTATCCTGCAAGGATTAAAAATATAAACGGCCTGCGGTACCACGAGGAAATGACATTGGCGCCTGGGCCTATCAACTTTTATCGCGTCTCGGTAACTTCTTACACGGGATCGCATTTTTATTCGTTTCGCAACAGGAGACGCGATAGACCCCGAAGAGATGATAGGCAGATCCGGAGTAGCAACACCGAGTATGGACGATAAGACGGTTCCGCGTCAACGGCAACATCGGGTATCTCGGAGTTCTTTGGCTCGCGCTAGAGAGCACTCGTGAAAAGTCTCACCAAGGTTTGAAGGTGGCGATGGTGAAGCGGAGGGTGGAAAAGAGATAGACGGATGAAGAGAGGTCGCGCAGCTTCGGTTCATCGGTTTTAATGGAGCGTACACCGCTGTAAGCCACGTAGATGGGGTTCTTTCGATACTTTCGAGTACAGCGGGTCGCCGAGTAAAACGTCGGACCCCTGAGGGAGACGAAGGGCGAAGGGATTGATATTCCCGGTTGTGGTAAGAAAAAGCTCGAGGGAGATGGATGTCGAGGTGCAGAAACTAATGCATAATAATAAAGTCCGCTGCGTTTATACTTCATGCACGATCGATCGTATCTCTTACGTCCCTCCCCTCCCCCTCTCGCTCTTTCTCTTCTTCTATCTTTCTCTCTATCAGGCTTTCTCGTTTCATTATTTTTTTATTTTTTTTTTAACATTTTATTTCTTTTTTGTTGTTTTTTATACGTGATTTTTAACGTTAACATTTTTTTTCTCGTATTTTCTTTTTTATTTTTTATTTTATACGCGATTTTTAATGTTAACTTTTTTTTTTACATTTTTTATTTCTTATTTTTTATTTTATACGCGATTTTTAATGTTAACATTTATTTTTCTCGTATTTTATTTCTTATTTTTTATTATACACATTTAATATTTTAAATATATTTTTTTATTTCATTACATTTATTTCTTTATTTACTAATAAATATTCCACAAAAGTTACATTCCTCGAGAAATTTCGATTTAATTACCGCTATTTATTTATACAACTTCAAATGTTTAATATATTTGTTAACACATAATTTCCATACTGTTTTAAGTATCCACCTACCGTTTTATTTTATTTCGTAAATTTTCGTCGTTTTCCTTGTTTCGATTTCTCGTTACTCTAAAGTTAAACATTTGTTAAGTCCTCCTAAGTTTACCAACGGGTTTCCCCAAGAGTTAAACTAGGGAATGATAAATCATATAATATCATGAGTTTCCCTCTCTCTCAACCTCCGCTCGTTTCTCTTAACCGCGGACCTTTAGCCCCGTGCTCTTTATTTATTATTATTATTATTTTTTTTTTTCTTTTTTTTTTTCAAGCTCTCTCATCCGCGAGAGTTCGGTGCGAGTACGAAACGCGAGAGAGGATGAAACGTCGAGTGGCGGTGTTTATCGATTGCCCGGAACTCGCCGCGAGTTTGAATTCCTCGAGAGCCTGCGAAAAAGTTTCGACGTTTATTTTTCTCGCGAAGATTTTTCTCCTCACCCTCCCCCTCCCCCTCCTCTGCTCGCCCCACGAATTTTTATTATTCCCAGCGTCGTCTCATCTCGAAAACGAAGCTTCTCGTTTATATATTTTCATCGACAGTTTTTTTTTTTTACCTCCTGAATTGGAGAAAAGTGAGTTGGTCGGGGAAAAGGGGGGGGGG
>JAPYZI010005373.1:0-20461 GCA_030523105.1 Ophioninae sp. A BG-2022a | reverse complement strand
TTTGGCAGTGAAATAAACTAGATGGCGTTAGTGGTTTCAGCGCAATTACAAAGAATCATCTTACCCCAAGGGATCAACTCGTACTACTTTCCCCTATGAGGTTTGTTCAAATAGTAACGTGACTTTTTATTATTCTCGGAAAAGATTTATTTATTCATAAATTTTGTCTTCACCAAATATTTATTTTATTATCAAATATTATTTAATTTTATTTATATTGTTCTAATATTCGAATATTATTTATTCAATTTTATTATTATATTATATCAACAAATAATTATTTTATTCATCCAATATTTATTTTATCTTCAAATGTTATTTTATTTCAAATCATCAAACAATTATGAATTCACCAATTTTGTCTCCTTAAAAGTAATCCCCCTAGAATGTAATATACTAATACCAAAGTTTTATTAAATCCTCAAAGGTCTGCATCATCGTTTTCGCTAACAAAAAATCAGCAAGCTCACCAAAACACGTTTAACCGTTTCAATATATCAAAAACAAAGTAAATAAGCAAAACGGCCGAGAACATTAGAAGAAACGTGTACAGATATCATTTTCAAAAACCATTTGTAATTTTTTCATTCAACCTAAAAATGAAACTCCTACACAATCGAAAAATACCAGGACCAACCCAGCGTCAGTTAAATTAATTTTATCCGAGTTTATAAATTAAATGATAAAATTAATTATAAGATTAAAACCTCACTAGAAAGCACTAAAAAAAATGAAGAAAGGGTAAAAAATTTCACATTCCCTTAATTCTAATGTTTATTTCTCAGCCAAAAAATATACGAATGAAGGAACGAAATACTTGGCTGTCTAATTATTGAACATCTGAGCGAGATTGACGTACAGTGTCCAGTGCATGAATAGTTAGCGGTGTACCAAGATAGACATGCAGTGCTCCATTATAGCCAGAGTGTGCTGGGGTCACCCCACCTTGCGCTGTGCTGCAGCAAACTGGCCTCGGCTAGCTATTAGGGCCTCGTAATTACAATTAAAATCGAGCTAGGTAATTAAAACCCACCTAGCCTTGTTATCCTATGGCTGAATAGTCCGGACAGCGAGCGACGAAATATAAACTAATGTTGAGTGGAATATATATAAATATATATATATATAAATATATATATACAATTATAAGTGGTTCGTAATGTAAGTAAAAATGAACATTTGTAAGGGTATCCCTTCCCGTGTTTTTTTATTCTTATCGAAAAAAAAAGTATTCAGAAGAATTCTCTGAATTATTATTGAATAATACCTAATTGACGTTTGGTTCAAAGAATGAAACGTTTTCATAAAAAATTGCGACTTCATACCGATTCGTTCAGCTGTTTGAGATAATAGTCGTTTCAAAATTTCCAAGTGGACGAAGTCGTGTTCTCGATTTCTCGTTGAGATTTCTCAAGGTTGAAACATTTTTATCCAAAATGGTAAACAGGAGGCCATCGGTGCCATCGTCCTGAATGCACACAACAAATTTCGTACCAATTGGTTCAGCCGGTTGAGAGAATAGTCGTTTCAAAATTTCGAAGTGGACGGAGGCGTATTCGTTATGCTCTTAAATTAACGCTCTCCCGTCAAGTTTTATTCAGTTCTGAAGAGCCGTTTGGAAAATCCAGGGAATGAAAAATCCCGATCTGCCATACCGACCCAGTCGGGGTCAGGCAGTGTGATTTTCGGTTGGTTAATGGGTAGAATGTAAAATATACAGAATATTACTAGCTCATAGGAAATAAATCATCAGATAGTTCGTACAAGATCAATTGGACAGTCCAGTCTCTATAATATAACTCAGGGATAGCTGGGTTTCTACTCAGCTGAAATTTGCTTCGATTTCCAATACGAAATCGGGAAGCAAATTTTTTTATAACAATTTCATGAAATCCCTCGCTCGAGATACGTTGAACTGAAGAAACGTTCGTACCGCAACGGCCCGTGATGCGAATCGTTCAATCTTCTAAGGGTGGTAGAGGTCGGGAGAAAGATGGGTCGCCGGATTTGGAAATTCGCTCTGGAGAAAATGTATCATTTCACCTTTTCCCTACAGGCTCTCTGTAGGAAACTCTGTCACGCCCTTTCCCGCCCAACGTATTGCGAATTCGTAATAAAGCACTGTAGAAGTGCTGTAGAGTAAGCGAATTACGTACTCAAAAAAAAAATTTATTCTAATCGATCTCAGCAAAACGGTTAAAGTTACGAGACGTTAAAAAGGGTCGTAAATAAGAGAAAGAAGTATTTTCTTCGAATTTGTATTTACTCGAAAGAGAGTTTGGAAAAATTAAGATAACGCAATCTTTAACGCAGTCCTCTAGTTTCACCGCTGTTTTTTTACGGCTTCTTCAATAATTTTTTACGAGAAAACCATCGAAATAATAAATCTCATTGTTTTTGAATAAGCTTTATTAACATTTAAATAAGTTCTAAAAATGTTTTAAAGTAAAAATGTATAATAGAATAAAAGTTATAGTGGACGACAGGAAGACATCAAGCAAAAGAGGTGCTTGACGCTGACCAAGATTGCGGCTGTTCTACTTATCGGAAATCAAAAAACCAAACGGCATTTTAATCTTCACATTTAAGACTAGCGATTGACGTACACTGAATTCTAAATTACAAAAATTGACTTTTTTGTACACTTTTGAAAATGACATTGTATTGTTTACTCACGTTTTCTTAAGTTTTTCACTCGTAGAAAAAAAACTATCGAAGCAATCATGATAATCCCATGCCAATCCCTGGTTTATAACATACTAAAGATGCTGTATAAATTTGAACAATATCGGTGCAGTAGTTTCTGAAATATCGTGGTCACTATTTCGTATGGTGTTTCGAGAAAAACGCGTTTGAAAGTTCGTACTTGTACGCCGCGCGTTCCACGGCTGTAACTTGTGAATCACTTCGAATATCGAAAAATCCTTTGGTACACATTTTCTGCACATGTTGTAGATGTGATTTATGAAAAAAAAAACTCGATTTTTTCCACCCGAGAAACTAGGGGACTCCTTTAAGTGCATGACGAACATTATCACGTGACACACGAATGTGAGAGAGCTAGTTGAAACGTATTTAAAACGGGATTTCTCAGTAATGAAACTTTTTCTTCCAAAATGATTATCGGAGGGACATCGTGATCGGCCATTGGTACCATCGTATATATAACACGAAATAGGCAGCAGATAAGGTATGACGTGAAAAATGAAAGAATTGTAAAGAATTGTAAAAGCCCAGTCTGATCATGTAGCTACGTGTAATTCTTAACCTTCTTTTTCCAATATGGCTGACTCTAACATCGAAATATATCAAAGGATATTTAAATAACGTTCCGAGCACACACAAGGAGAAATAGGGAACGAACAGTTGTCATCGGAGTGGAGACGCGCAATCGGAATTTCATGATCAACGATGAAGAAAAATAAATTCTCAATTCATCTTCGTATAATGTATATGTATATTCGCGGTGATGCATCGAGAGCACGTATGCATATAACAAGCAGTATCCAATCACAATGTTGGATATTTGCATTACCTTCGTATATCATACCGAACGAAATTGATTTTCTCCTCCGCTTTTATTTTGCCCTTATTGCGAGATTGTATCGGCTCCCTGGTCGGAATTCTCGTACGTTTACGTTTCAGTGAATCTTCAAACGTTTTATTCGCAAATTCTTTCCAAGTATAATTATTTATAAAATACTCGTGCGGTCGCAAATTTAATTAGTGAAGAATTATTTGCGAAGAGTTTTTCATATTCAGATGTTTCTTGGTGGTTTTGTTCAATTTCCATTATTCTTTTTTATCGATCAACGCTGATTGTTTGATTCAGTTCGTAATGAAATTTTATATCTTGGATCAACATTTATTGAATTATCAAAATCATGGCTTGAAATTGATTCAATTATAAAAATCATGGCTTGAAATTGATTCAATTATCAAAATCATGGCTTGAAATTGATTCAATTATAAAAATCATGGCTTGAAATTGATTCAATTATAAAAATCATGGCTTGAAATTGATTCAATTATAAAAATCATGGCTTGAAATTGACTCAATTATCAAAATCATGACTTGAAATTGATTCAATTATCAAAATCATGACTTGAAATTGATTCAATTATAAAAATCATGGCTTGAAATTTATTCAATTATCAAAATCATGACTTGAAATTGATTCAATTATAAAAATCATGGCTTGAAATTTATTAAATTATCAAAATCATGGCTTAGAATTTATTCAATTATAAAAATCATGGTTCAATCATCGTTTAAACTCTAATAAACTTCCTGATCATAACAGTTTTATTTATACAACAAAAAAAGAGAACAGAACAATCCACAGCGCTGTCGCTGTGCAAAGGTAGACCGTAAGCGCGTGTATCATTAAATATGATAATACGCTCATTATTGGTTGTCAAAAAGCGAACGTTTCATCAGGTGAGCACAAACTGTTCGCAATAAATCAAACATTTGTGTAAATATAACAGTAATAAAATTAAGATCGCTGCGTATTAAACGAACCACGTGTCTGCAGCGATACGTGATTATTATTTAAATTGTATAAATTAACATGAATAAGTATCGTTTTTTGAATAAAACAATTCGATCATGGCGGTTACGAAAGTGTATTGTTCATTATTTTCAAGAATTTTCATTAATTGTCCATTATTTTCAAGAGTTTTCAAGAATTTTTAATTCTTTTCAATACTTGAACTTGAACTTTTCAATACTTGAACAAATACTTGAACAGAACTCGATGCAAACATTTTTATTAACATACGTAATTCAAAGTCATAAAAAAAAAATAATTCGTGCTTGGGCGACGTAAAACTACAACCGGGTCGCTTTACAGCGAAGAAAAAGTAATGAAAGTGGTCAAGTTTCGTTGAAATGGAGTTTTATGGGAAAACGCTCCACGCCGAAGTTGACCATCAAAAGGAAAAATAAAACTATTCTTACTCGTACGTCATACGAGAATTGCGCGAGAGAATGTGGGAGGAACTAGCGAACGCATAAGACTACTAGTACTCGATTACGGCTCACTTTCCGTCGTTACAAAGAGGGAACGCAATTTGAAGTTGAGAGCACGCTCTGAGACTTTTTTCTATACGCCCACGTAGAGACTAATACGATATCCGAGGCGCCAACATTTGACCGTTCGTTCTTTTTATTTCAACCAAAATAATGAAAATGTTGAGAATTGAATGATTTCCTCGAGCGATCATAATACTTTGAGGGATTTACAGTTCCTTGAGGAATTCACAATTCATTGAAGAATTCACAATATCTTGAGGGATTCACTATTTATTGAGGAATTCAAAATTCTCCAGGGAATTTATAATTCCTTGAGGAATTCAAAAGTTTCCAGGGAATTTATAATTTCTTGAGGAATTTAAAATTCTCCAGGGAATTTATAATTCCTTGAGGAATTCAAAAGTTTCCAGGGAATTTATAATTCCTTGAGGAATTCAAAATTCTCCAGGGAATTTATAATTCCTTAAGGAATTCAAAATTCTCCAGGGAATTTATAATTCCTTGAAGAATTGAAAATTCTCCAGGGAATTTATAATTCCTTGAGGAATTCAAAATTTTTCGGGGAATTTATAATTCCTTGAGGAATTCAAAATTCTCCAGGGAATTTATAATTCCTTGAGGAATTAAAAAGTCTCCAGAAAATTTATATAATTCCTTGAGGAATTAAAAAGTCTCCAGAAAATTTACAATTCCTTGAGGAATTCAAAATTCTCTAGGGAATTTATAATTCCTTGAGGAATTCAAAGTTCTTCAGGGAATTTATAATTCCTTGAGGAATTCAAAATTCTTCAGAGAATTTATAATTCCTTGAGGAATTCAAGATTCCCTCGGAAATTCATCGTTCCTTGAGGAATTCACAATTCATTGAGGAATTCAAAATTCTCTAGGGAATTCTCGATTCCTTGAAGGATTTATGAAAAAAAAAACACTAAACGTAGTATTCATATGATTTTCAACATAAACTTCAAGATTATAATAATTCAGTTATTTATTCATTACTCCTTATTTATTTATTTTTATAAAAATAAAAATTATTCCCCGTTATTGCAACACTAATTTATATTTTACATAAACTTGGAGCCTCGTAAGTCCAAAAAAGGATAAACCGTATCCTTTAATCCCTCTTCGGACACTCATCGATTAAAGACAGTTTCACAAGATATTTCAAAAATGGTTTAATTAGGGGGCACGTTCTCTAATACGCGTCAAGTGGAGTAACTGATACTTGATGTACGTGAATGTGCGATGTCTTGCCCAATTTACGCCACTTCGTAGCTCGATGACGGACAACCTCGTACGAGTAGAAATACATATATGTATACCAGCCTTATCAAGGAATCATCGCTTGATTATTTGCCCGTTACGATAACACTCATGCGCCTCCTGAATGGAGTTATATTGTTCAGATCGATAGAGGATACTCAACGAGGCGGGGAGAAGACGCGGGAGGATGTTCCAAGAGGATGGAGGAGGTATATAGGATTGAGGGACGATGAGAGTGACGAGAGGTCTGCCTAAGTTCGAAATCTCCACTGTATAATTTAATAAATATATATTAATTAAATAATTTATATATATATATATAAATTATTTAATTAATATATATTAATTAAATTATACAGTGTGTCCGGGTACGGACTAGCGATATTCTACATACTTATAAAATAGCTATTTTAATATACAAGTACACCATAAACATTTTGATTTTTTAAATGAAATTTCTCTACGTGTGTACAAAAAACATCATATCTCGAAATATTTTGGTCTCACTGCGATAAAAATAGGCTTATTCGATGAGTAACCATACCGTCTGTCATTTACACTAAACAGTGTGCTTACTATCTACAAAATTACGAAAAAAAAATGGAAATTTAAAAACGAAAGGGTAAAAAAAATACGTAAATGATCAAATTATTGTAAATTACTACTAATATATATATATATATATATATATATATACATTTATTTATTTATTTATAAATTAATTTATAAATAAAGAAAATCGAAAAACCGAAAAATAAAAACAAACATTAATTATTGCTGACCAATCACTTAATTTCGACCACTCTTTTTTAAAAACAAACTTATAATTGATAGTGAACATTGTTTTCCGAACAAAAATGATTAATAATACGTTGATTATTGAATAAATGATTAAATAAACATTTTTGTTTTATTTAAACATTCATAGTTCTTTTTTTTTACCTAAAAACAAATAAGGTGGGCCATGGTGACTTACATGGTGACTTACACAAATAAGGTGACTTACATGGGTCAGGTAGGTAACATATTTTTTTTATTGAATTTTTTTCGTGAACCCGGTAAAAAACTCGAAATATCCATCGATTTAGAACTCGAATGATCCTTTCTACAATATACTCAGGAAAATAATTATTGTTGATTCGATGTTGTAACGCGACCGCGTAATTTCCACTTCTATTTACAATTGACAAGCTATGTTTATTGAATATCGAAGCTTTAACATGAATAATGTAAATAATGAGAAATTCATCCACGAGGATTTCTGGATATGTCCCATAGCACGTATTTCACGAGCTGGAAATTGAATTATTGAAATGAATATGAGTGGGTATACGTATACGTGTATGTGTAAAACCGGTACGATTCCATTGGGCCATACTCAAACCCATGAATTTTATAAAAGGGAACGATACGTAATCCACCTGAATGTTTGATATCTCTCAGTTGCATGGCTCGTTGTACGTGTGTAATAGAAAATTGAAGACGCGAAATGGCTACGAAAAAACCCAGCGATGCACCGTGCGAGTCTCCTCAGGGGCGAAATACACGCGAATGCATACAAGGCCTTTGAATAAATAAATTCACAAAATTCCGGGCTCGCGATTTCGACGTATTTTCAGGAACGAAAAACGCTTTCAAGAATATGTATACGTCTACGGAAATATAATACGAGGTCTGTTCAATAAATAAGGTGACTTCTCAAATTTCGATGTCTACGTAGGTACTTTCGATTTTCAATTGTTTTTTTGTTGTGTATTTTTTTCGGGAAAAATAAAAAGTCACCTTATTTTTTTAACAGACCTGGTATATATTTACACATGCCGGATTTTCTATGGGAATTCGTAAAACCATTTCTACTAAAATTGTTTTAATAAGACCATTTATATACTATAATTGTTTTAATTGAACAATTTCTGCTATAATTGTTTTAAGAAAATTTAATCACATTTTATTAATAGTTTTAATTGAATTTTACTAAATTTTATTAAAACAATGTAATTAAATTTAATAACATTTCTACTATAATCGTTCTAACGAAACCATTTCTACTATAATTGTTTTAATAAAACAATTTCTGCTATTATTTTGATAATAAAGCATTTCCGCCATATCTCCATTATAAATTTTCCTTGCCATAAAAATAAATAGTTAAAAAATAATAAGCCTTCCGAAAAATGACAATGATAATAAAATTGGTATTGTCACAAACCGCTTGTTCTTTGCTCGACGATGTCTTAAGAGCGATAAAACCTTCGGTCATTGTTACATCCGACGCTCCTGAACGATAAAGAGACGAACGATAAAAGCGAACGATCGTCGTTAAATTGTCGGAATACAACAATGGGATAAACCGGTGACACGGAAATAAAAAAAACTACGTCGTCGGAAAAATGGATCTACGCAACGATGAATGACAATATTGAAAATTGTACATGTTGCGGTTATACACCGTTTTCAGGAATGTGCACATGTTATTTGGCTGAGTCCGTATACATATATCCAGCTGCATGAAAAATCGCATAGTGAGCATAAGCTCTGCATACATCCTGCCCGGAAGTAAGCGTGCACCATCGTATGTATTCACACTGAAATTTATATACACAATTGCGAGCCTCCGTGTAATAACGGACCACTGCCTTAAAATTTTCTTGTTGTCTCATAGACGATTTATTTATTTATTTATTTATTTATTTATTTATTTATTTATTTATTTATTTATTTATTTTATTTATTTATTTATTTATTTATTTATTTATTTATTTATATGCGTGGATATATATGAAGAATTCCACACCATTTGTTCGTAACATTGTACCCCATTAAACGGATATCCTCCCATTTTTTACATTTTTGTTTCTTCTCTTATAAGATTTATAATTTTCAAAAAGAAAGTCGATTTCGGAAGATTTTGAAAAGATGCAAATCGTGACATACAAATAAGTACATATATAAATATATATATATATATATATTTTTTTTCTTTTTCATTTTGAACCATGCTGTCATGAACAAAAAAAGAAGAAACGATCAATTATACTGGACGACCTATTTTTTACTTCGGAAGTGAAAAATATTTTTAGTTTTTAAGAATATTGCAATTTTTAATGATTTTTTTTTAATTCTCCCACATAGAGTGACCTATCGTAACCTTTCGTCTGGAGTGACCTATTTTATGATTTCCAAAACGAGTCTCACCGTGGACCAATTTTTTGCGTTAAAAAAGATTCACGTCGATACGTCAACATTTCAAAATGATTTGTTTTTCAATCTCGTTAATATAATAGTTCGCCGTGTTACTTTTGATGTGTCAACTTCAGCAATGATTGCACAATTACTTATGCCGTAAAAAAAAATATTTTCGCAAATTTCTCAAGAATTACCTAAAGAGTTAGCAATTAAAATTTATTAACTTGAATTCCCTGGGTGAAATTGAATTGAATACATTAAATTAATTGAATTAACTAAATTATAATTAAATTCAATACATCAAATAAAATAAATTAGAATAAAATAAAATTAATCGAATTAAGTAAATCGGAGTTCAATTTAGAAAAAAATCAATGAAAGTCGAGTGAATGCAGAATTCAAAGACGGCCCGAAACACATCATACGGTTTTTTAATAATGATTTTTTTCAATGTATTTCGCATCGCGAATGAATAATCGTTTCCGATGTTTCCTCGTCTACCGATATAACTTGACAAATTAAATCGATCGTTTAAATTCGTTATAAATCGAGACTTCAAAAGTGACCAAAAAGTAAGAAAAAAACGTGACAAAGAAATGTTATCTTTATCTGCTTCAGGAGGATGATAAATCGTGCAATGGAAAAATCAAGGATCGTCAGGTGTAAAAGCGCAGACTCGTCATCCGGTCTTCACGTATAAACGGAAATATACCCCCTCGCACTCATATTTTAAAAATCCATTTTGAACGTAAAAAACTGATAAAATCCTTTTCGTTCAGCTCGAAACGATTATTACGAACAACAAAAAAAAGAAAGTCAAATTACGTAACTCTTCGATCGTGGATTTTTTTCGGTGCAAAGTGAAAATCCGAGTGAAAACGTATCGGGGCAATGCTCCGTTAAAGTTGCTATTCGATGCTTCTTCGTGACGGAACAATGACGAACGACATATATTACCGTTCGATATCGTCAAGCGTGAAAACTTTTTCCTACCCTTGTGATCTAAACGATTCGACGACGTCATTAGGAAAAATCGGCAAATCAAAATTTATCGAATAAAGTGATATATATATATATTTCTTTTTTTCATCAACAAATTACGTATTCGAGATTTATCATTAATATTCAAAAAATAATAATAAATCGCTGAAGAGAAACGATAATGAGGAACATTGGATTTTTCGTGCATTCTGACGTGACGAGAGGAAACGTAGCCAGATTCCGGTGAGTGAATTTTAAATAAACGCTGTAATCGATATAGAAATAACAATAATAACAATAATAATAACCAGATAAACAGACGTTGATGGATGGTTGGTCAGAGTGCGGTTCGGGCGATCACCGAAGTTAAGGATCGTCGGGAGAGGTTGATACTTGGATCGGTGACCGTTTAGCCGTGCTCTGGCTGGCGCAACGATCAGTCAACGGGAGGCCGATTTTTCTGAGGCCTTCGTTTTAATACTTTAACTAAAAGTCTGTACACCAAGGAATCAGAAGAATACAGGGCCGTCTATACCGACAAGGGTTTTCAACAGTTTCCCCGTACCCTTGGCAAATGCGGTATAGCGTAGTCTAAGTCGACTATGGCCGCAATCGGGGTTAGCTTCTGATGGGGTATTGAACAGGGAAGAAGATATGGTGGAACGGGGAAAAAATATGCCGGAACAGGAAAGAAACGTGGTGGAAATTTGAATAGGGAGGGGGCAAGTGACAAGCAAAAGGTACCCATCGAAAATTGCGTAACCGTTAGAAAAAAAAAATAATAATAATAATAATGAGTTATTAGTACGTAAAAGGCGCAGCCTGTGAGTCAATTTTAAAGGGTGCCGCCAAAGAAGTAAATTTTTCCATTTAATTATAACCCCCTATAGTCACACTGGGTAAAATACACCCCAGCCCATTTCCAACCTCGGATTGCATTTTTTCCGGATTTTTTTTTCGATAATTTTTTTGTTATTAAAAAAATTGAGCAATTCGAAAATACTTTACGGAGTCTTATAGAAAAAGGTTCAAAATAGACTGTACAATTTTTTAAAACCTTTTTTTGCAATTTTTAGATGATTTTACACTCGGATTGCATTTTTACCGGATTTTTTGTCGATAATTTTTTTGTTATTAAAAAAATTGAGCAATTCAAAAATACTTTACGGAGTCTTATAAAAAAGGTTGAAAATAGACTGTACAATTTTTTAAAACCTTCTTTTGCAATTTTTAGATGATTTTACACTCGGATTGCATTTTTACCGGATTTTTTTGTCGATAATTTTGTTGTTATTAAAAAAATTGAGCAATTCGAAAATACTTTACGGATTCTTATAAAAAAAGGTTGAAAATAGACTGTACAATTTTTTAAAACCTTTTTTTGTAATGTTTAGATTATTTTACACTCGGATTGCATTTTTACCGGATTTTTTTTCAATAATTTTTGTTATTAAAAAAATTGAGCAATTCAAAAATACTTTACGGAGTCTTATAAAAAAAGGTTTAAAATAGACTGTACAATTCTTTGAAACCTTTTTTTGCAATTTTTAGATGATTTTATCCTCGGATTGCATTTTTCCCGGATGTTTTTCCGATAATTTTTTTGTTATTTAAAAAATTGAGCAATTTGAAAATACTTTACGGAGTCTTAGAAAAGAGGGTTGAAAATAGACTGCACAATTTTTTAAAACGTTTTTTTTTGCAATTTTTAGATGATTTTACACTCGGATTGCATTTTTACCGGATTTTTTTTCGATAATTTTTTTGTTATTAAAACAATTGAGCAATTTGAAAATACTTTGCGGAGTCTTATAAAAAAAGGTTGAAAATAGACTGTACAATTTTTTTAAACGTTTTTTTGCCATTTTTAGATGATTTTACATTCGCCAAAGTGGGTGGGGTGTATCACACCCCATGTGACTATTACGTTATTATTAGAAGGTGTGACTATAGGGGATTAATATGAGCATATGGACCAGTTGGGGTATATGTTTTTTGTCTGGGTTAATATTGCTCCGAAAAATTTGATAATTACTGAGTGTCTCTATTATAACAATAGGTACTTCAAAAAAAAAAGATATTTTTAGCGACATAAGTTTTGGACGAACCGGTTGTCTAACATCGAATATTGTTTGAATTGCTTGAAAAAGGTAATAAATAGAATCCACCGTTACTAAAAAAATAAAAAAATTAATTTTTATCAATCGGAGCTATGTTTTTTTATTGATGAAAATACTCTGAAGTAAAAATTAATTTTTAATTCTATTTTGTATCGCTGGAATTTATTTATTACTTTTTTCAAGGAGTTCAAACAATATTCGATGTTAGCCAAGGAATTCGTCCAAAACTTTTGTCGCTAAAAATTGCTCATTTTTTTCTGAAGTAACTTTAATTATAATAGAGACACTCAGTAAGTATGAAATTTTTCGGAGCAATATTAAACCAGACAAAAAAAAATATACCGTAACTGGTACATACGCCCGTGTTAATTAAATGGAAAAATTCACTCCTCTGGCCGCACCCTTTAAAATTGACTGACAGACTGCTCCTTTTACGTACTATTTTTTACATAGATCACTTTTTTGGCCGGTTCAAGCAGTAAAATTCGAAATTACCAAAAAATTAGGACCACCCAAATATATGAATATATATAAAGATAAAAATAAATATTTATACAGATAAATATTTATTTATTCGAACTGAATTAAAATCGCTATTTAAATGGAACGATCATTCGCAGCTTTCAAAAATTCGGGATCTTATCGGAATGCTGTAAAACGAGGCTGAAGAACTTCTCACGTGTGCACGTTAAAACGAATGGCTTGACGGAGCCGTACAACCTCGATCGAAATGTTTCTACACCCAGAGAGTCCTTGATACAAAAAAGAGGATAAACGATCGCAAAACGTTTCCAGATGGTAATAGATGCCCGGGTTTCCAGCGTTGAAACAAAAATTGATACGTCGGAGAAGGAAAGAAAAGTACGAGGATGACGTAGTAGTCAGAAGAGCAGGGGGTGCTTGGGATGCTCCGGACTTCCGGGTAAGATCGTATGGAGGGGAAGTACGCAATAACGGAAAGCACCTGGCTTACAACGACTATCGAAAATCCGAGCCCCGGGAATTTTTCACGGGGCTTCCCCGGAAAACATTCGCCGTATACGACTGCTCAGGTTAGCATTTTATTTATCTTTCTTCCTAACTCATTATTATTAGCACTGTCATTAGCGCTGATCATGGCTAAAAAACTGGAAAAACTGATAATTGTTTAATATTAATAATTATTTAATATTAATTTATTTAAGAATTTATTAATAATCCTTGTTTTTATAACAAGTTATGCAAAAAAACTCTATTATATATATAATAATCCTTGTTAAATAATAATTTATTTAAGAATTTATTATAATTTATTGATAATTGTTTCTCTTAAAAAACGATTTTTTTTTTCATAAGTTGTTAAACTCGAATTACTTAACGGCATTTTGAAAAATGTACAGGATAGACAAATTCAAATTGCTTCTGCCTCAGCTTATATTATTTTTTATTATGTTTTTTTTTAAATTATTTTCATCTATCGTGACTTTTGATTTTACTTATACAAAATTATAATTGCTGGTATTTCTGATTTATTACAAGTTTTTTTATCGATAAACCGTTAGAAAATAATTGAATAATTAATCGAAAAACTAGTTTTTGAAAATTAGGAATTTCGATTAAAAAGTCATGGATTTTTATTCTTGTTTTAAAATATTATTTTCATCCAACATGGCTTTTGATTATAATTATACAAAATAATAATTGCAAGTATTTGTCATTTATTTCAACTCTTTAACCAATTAACCGTTAAAAAATAATTCAATAATTAATTTTTTTATTAAAATTTATTTAATTTAAATATTATTTTTATCAAACATGGTTGTTGATAATAATTATGCAAAACAATAATCACAAGTATTAGTCATTTATTTCAACTTTTTAATCAATTAACCGTTAGAAAATAATTGAATAACTGATCAGCATGATAATTTTTGAAATTAGGAAGTTCGATTAATAATGCTGAAAATTTTAATATTAAAAAAAAACAAATATGAAATCTCCAAGTATTGAAAAACCATTTTTTTTGTGCAGCATATTACAAAGTGAAAGTGGTTGTTGCAAATGTAACGAATTATAAAAATTTCGAAGAGTACAAATCAGCTTATAAAAGTGAATTTAATTATTGATGAACCTTTTTTTATATTGACAGGCAATACTGATCGGCCTGGTATTGGGAAGCATCGTATTAGGAACAGTGATCGGAAATATTTTGGTCTGTATCGCGGTATGTCTCGTGAGAAAGTTACGTCGACCATGCAATTATTTAATCGTCAGTCTGGCGGTGAGTGATCTTTGCGTGTCTCTTCTGGTGATGCCGATGGCGTTACTCTACGAGATATTGGGGACTTGGACGTTCGGTCGAATAATGTGCGATCTGTGGGTGAGCTTCGACGTACTGAGTTGCACCGCTAGCATTCTCAATCTCTGCATGATATCGGTCGATAGGTGAGTTTACATGTTTATTAAATAAACCTGACGTTTCGTAGTGTAAATTACTTGACACATGTAAGACCCATCTTATTTGTTTTTCAATACAAAAACGAAAACTACGAATGTTTAAATAAACAAAAATGTTTCTTTAACTTTATTTTATTTTATTTAGTTAACTAATTTTCGAACATGGCACGCACAATTTTCGGAAAATCGTAAACGAATACCTACAATTTTTAATTCCCAGGGATTTCCTGAAATATAAAATGAAATCGAACGATTGGATTCCCAAAATGTATGTGAAATAACAAAGAAAAAAATAAATAACGAATTAGTAAAAATAAACAAAGAAGTTAAAATTAAAATATAGAAAATGAAAGTAAATAATGAAAAATCATAAATATCATAAAGTAGTGTAAATCAATCGAAAAATCAACAATCATAAATATCGTAAAAAATAAAAAATCATAAATATCGTAAAAAATCAAAAATCAACTTCAAAATCAAAAGTTCAAAGAGAGAGAAGGACGATGACAATGGAATTTAACATTTATCTTTGATTTTGATTTTTGATTTCGATTTTTTATTTTGATTTTTGATTTTTGGATTTTTATATCGCTTCTTCGTTTATTTTGAATTATTTTGTTATTTCTGTTTTTTCTTTGTTATTTTTTATCATTTTGTTATTATTGCTTTCATGTTTTTTTTCTTATTCACTTATTGCTCAACAATAATGGTAGAGCATAAATAAAATCACATCCCATCACATCTCTCTTTCTTTTAATTAATTTTTACTCCTCTTTATCACTCTCATCAACTCGTGCATTCTTCGACCTCTGGCCCTTCTTCTCTCACCAGTTCTCTGGAGAATGCGCAACGCGTGGGGTTAAATGCCACCCAGGATTGACCCTCGAAACTCCGTTGCATCCGACATAGTCGACGCTTGTATCAAGGCCAGCGTATAATTCACAATGGCCAACAATTCATACAGTATTCCTAACGTCTGTGTCTGCGTGCCAAACTACATTTGGCATACGCGGAATATTACCATCGCAAAGCCCAAACGGTGAAAGCGATATGGCTTGGAACTGCCCGAGAACGATAATATTTGCACCTAGACAATTCACGAGGTTCGCGACATAAATAACGATGCTCGGTGTTTGCGCAATGGTTCGCATTCGCGGACACAATGTCCTCGACTTGCTTCGTTGACGAACGATGCAAATGATTATTCGTTGAGAAAAATTAAATTGCTGTTTTGGAAATGATTTATTCCAAGCGACTGACGCACGAAGTTTGTTCTAAAAAAAAACATGGCCACGATTCAAATTTCGCGGACTACGTACTTTTGATTTTCGATTTTTCTATTTTCGTAACTTATATAGATATAAATATTTTTTGACGAGATTATAAAGTCACCTTATGACAAAAAAAATATATATTTTTCATTTTATTTTGATTTTTGATTTTTGTATCGCTTCTTCATTTGTTTTCTATTATTTCATAATTTCTTTGTTATTATTTATTTAGATACAAATAAACAATTATTATTATGTATATAATAAGTATAATTATTTATTCAAATACTATTAATAATTTTTTTATTTTCGTAACTTATTATATATATTAATATTTTTTGACGAGAATGAAAAGTCACCTTATGAAAAAAAATATATATATATTTTTTATTTTATTTTGATTTTTGATTTTTGTATCGCTTCTTCGTTTGTTTTCTATTATTTCATCATTTCTTTGTTATTTTGTTATTATTTATTTAGATACAAATAAACAATTATTATTATGTATATAATAAGTATAATTATTTATTAAAATAATATTAATAATTATTTCTGTCGAAAAATATATATTCGTCAAAACAATTAAAAAAACATACAAAGCGAACAAAACATTTTAAAAAATGGCTGATAACGTTAAAACGTGTTGTCAACCAACAGAAAAAAAATCGAATTTCGAAGTGGAAGGAAGCGCGTTTGTCATGCCCTCAATACACGTCGTAAGAATCGATAATATTTCTCAAATGATTATGATCTTTGATAAAATGTATCCGGTTGAGATTCTCCGTTGTTTGTTTGTCAAAGATTCAATGCAATAACGAAGCCACTGGAATACGGGGTCAAGAGAACACCGAGAAGGATGATGGCATGTGTAAGCCTTGTTTGGCTCGGTGCTGCTTGCATAAGTCTTACACCCCTTCTGATACTCGGGAACGAACACGAGGATCCGGAAACCGGTGCTCCTCTCTGTACGGTCTGTCAACATTTCGGGTATCAGATCTACGCAACCCTGTGCAGTTTCTACATCCCGTTAATCGTTATGGTGTGGGTGAGTAAACGAAGAAAAACAAATTCGACATAACCAAATTTTGGGAGCTAACGTTGAATATACGAAAGGGATGAACTGGGGGGGGGGGGGGCTCTATTGTTTCTGGACATTAAGGGATTGGGCCCATAATTAATTTTTCAATTAATCGTTAACGGATACGTATTTTCAAAAAAACTGTCGTCTGTTACTTTTGGTACCCGTTTGAAAATTACGGAATATGAAAAATGGATAATACGAAGAAAAAAAGCTCGATTTTTCGTTTTTCAAATTGTTTTTTTTGATACAGTCGTCCAGCTGATTAATCAGCGGTTTCGCTGACTCGCGAAATGTTGACTCGTAACTATATTTGTTTTCTTTTTTTTAATTATAATTTTTTATTTCTTCCTCACGAGTACGCGATGTTTGGGTTTGTTTGGGTTGTTGTTTCATAAACTAAGAACTCATTATTATTATTATTATTATTATTATTTATTTATTTATTTCTTCCTCTCCCTATTCAAATTTCCACCACGTTTCTTCCCTGTTCCGGCATATTTCTTCTATGTTCCACCATATCTTCTTCCCTGTTCAATACCCCATCAGAAGCTAACCCCGATTGCGGCCACAGCCGACTTAGGCTACGCTATACCGCATTTGCCAAAGGTACGGGGAAACTGTGGAAAACCCGTGCCGGTATAGACGGCCCTGTATTCTTCTGATTCCTTGGTGTACAGACTTTTAGTTAAAGTATTAAGGCGAAGGCGTCAGAAAAATTGGCCTCCCGCTGACTTGTCGATGGGCCAACCAGAGCACGGTTAAACGGTCACGGCCGATCGAAGTATCAGCTTCTCTTGAGGCTGCTTAACTTCGGTGATCACCCATCCTTCAGCGTCGGTTGACGGAAATACTTAAATTTAGAAGTTCTTTCAAAATAATACTTGGTCTTTGATTCCAAGTATTATTTGGAATCAAATAATACTTTGGTTTACTTGACCTTCTTCAATGAAACAAAACGGCAGCATTGTAATTCTAGTCCGGAGCCGTGATTCCATTGTTTAACCGAAAATACGAATTGTCCTTGAGAGAGATTCGTATGTTCGTAGTTAACGTAGGAAATTCGTGTAGCAACTGTACTTGTCCATCCCAACTTCTCCACTTCTCCCGCACTATATATGTTTGGCGTTTTCGCTAATCCGTCTGCTTATAAGTATGCCGGGGAGAAAACCGCGCGTAATCCGAAATGCCCGGAAATCCAAATACACTTTAATATTTACTATCCTGCATCGGACGTTACCAGTGATTACTGCGTGTTGTCCTCGTTCTAACTACGTCACGCTCTAATTATTATTTCATTTTATGCCATTTTATTTCGTTCCATTTAAAACGGATGGAACGAGCTTTAGATATCCTGTATTTTTATATACTATTTTAATGTTACTACTACTACTACTCCGCTAGTTTCTACTACTACTCCTAATCTACTAGTTTCTACTACTACTACTACCACTCTACTAGTTTCCACGAATACTACTATTCTACTAGTCTCTACTACTACTACTACTACTTTTTTTATAAGAGGTTTAAAAATCTTCAAAAAGACACCGACTAGGTGGTACTTGTCGGTAGTGCCAGATTTTTACTGGCTAAAAACATTCCTCTTTGCCGCCCCTCCTGCTGGGAGGGGGGCCGGGCTGGAAACCGCTTGCGCATTACTTCAGCCCGACCTGGGGTACGCTATTAGGCGTTTGCGGTGGTTGGGTACTCCAGCTTTTTGGACTTCAGCACATCTTCTGCGAAGCTCGTGATCGCTTGCCACTTCGTCTCAGAGTCGATGATGTGGGAGATTATATCATGTGAGCTAAGCGTGGCGCCAATGACTCTTTCGGCCTTGTTTCTCTCTGCCACCCATCTACTATAGTGGAAGAAGGTGTGGCAGGCGTTGTCGATACTCTCCGGACAATATTCGCACATAGGGCTGCTTATCTTCCCCATGCGGTACAGGTAGGCGTTAAATAACCTATGCCCCGTGAGTAGTTGCGGTTTGGCTGTCCATCTCCCTGTGTCTGCGTTTTGCCATCTACGTGTCCATTCTCTATGCGTCTGTTTCCGTTCAAGTTCTCGGGATGCGTCGTTGAGTGAGACTAGTACTACTACTACTACTACTACTACTACTACTACTACTACTACTACTACTACTGCTACTACCATTCTACTAGTTTCAACTAATACTACTATTCTACTAGTCTCTACTACTACTACCATTCTACTAATTTCAACTAATACTACTATTCTACTAGTCTCTACTACTACTAGCATTCTACTAGTTTCAACTAATACTACTATTCTACTGGTCTCTACTACTACTACTACGATTCTACTAGTTTCAACTAATACTATTCTACTAGTTTCTATTATTTGGTTGCGGATCGGGGAACGTCCTAACTGGCCGCAAGGCCAGTTAGGACGTTCACAGGAGTGAAATAAAATAACTCCCGCGGACAAAAAGAGGTGCAAGGAGGAAGGTAAACCGCGATAAAAAACCAGGGTCACGTACACCAGCGAGTGCAGTGACGCTGCCCGAAAGGGATGTGCGAAATGACCTGCATAGCGCAGTACACGTGGAAACTCCCGGCGTCTACGCGCCGCACCCAAGGGAGCGACAGGACGCCGATGAAGGAAGAGTGTGGACGACCGGGTCAGATGACTATACCTGCCCCAATGGTCAAAAGCCCTCATAGCAATGGGGGTAGCCATGAGGGTGAGCACCCCCCCCACTTCCCGAGGCATCGCGTTCGGAGACGACCTCTCGCTCTGGAGTACAGGTCAAACCATGGACACCCAAACAAAAAACCAAAGCCAAAAAAAACCGGAAGAACCAGTGCGAACGACCGCACTGCTTGAATGCGGGGACGCCGGAAGTACAGCGCAGCCCTACGCCGTACCACAAGAGTAAGCCGCCGAAGACCCGACCGCGTTAACAGTACAACCCGACGGTCTGCTTCGGCAACACACGCTCGCTCGCGACACTGCGATCGACAAAGATGACAGCAAGCTGAGTGAGCTCCACCGGCTCATCACGGAGACAATCGAAACGATAAAGGCGAAACGCACCGTACCAACGGAGGTCACGAGAAAAGTCAGA
>JAPYZI010005372.1:0-13161 GCA_030523105.1 Ophioninae sp. A BG-2022a | reverse complement strand
GGTTTGTTTGGGTTTAGCGATCCTTTTTTAGATGAAGCTAAAAATTATCAAAGTATGTCGAAAACTTGTTTGGGTTTGTTTGGGTTTAGCGATCCTTTTAGATGAAGCTAAAAATTATCAAAGTACGTCAAAAACTTGTTATTTCGGATCTTCGAATAAGCTAGAAGTTCTTACGATATTTTTCGAAAAATGCCAAAATCCAAAAATTTGCAAAGTTTTGAAATATCCGTTGGGAGGTTTTCGTTATTTTATCCCCTTAAGGTGTAATATTGCAGTTTTCAGTCGTAAGGGTTCGATCGATCGCAATAAAACGCGAACCCAAACCGATCGCAAACCCAAACATTTTTTTAACACTGATGAAAAATCTGCTATAGAATTATCGCAAAGAAAAATTAAGGGGGCGAACAATCCTTACTTTTACAGTCATCCTCTCGACTCAAAATGTTTGCATAGAAATTAACAAAATCGGGATCATTTTAAAGCGAGGACAAAATCAAGTTGATTTATTTTATGGATTTATCAGCTCGCAAGCTTAAGGGGGGAAAATCACTCGTTATACGAATTTATTCTTGAATTAAAAATATTTCTGTATTTAAAATATCCTCGGTCATTGAATATACTCCTAAAACACGAAATTCAATGTTTTCACATGTTTGAAACTTATGGGGTAAAATACTCTCTGGAAATTCCATTTCGTTCGTGGTTTCAACAAATTCTCAAACCATTTTCGTTGAAAGTGCTATAAATCCATTGGTAATATGAATTTTATGTTTGAGTATACATGTGTGTTGGAATCGAACTTCAGGAGAGCTGTGCAGCGAAAGGGAGAGAGAAATAGCTAACCCTTCCTCACACTACTCATATATTCGAGTCGAGACGACTTTTATTCCAATTCGGAAGCGTACAAGCGGAAATAAACACGCACTCTTATTAAAATTTCTCATTGATTTCATTATTATTTTTATCATTTCTATTATGATGGTTATTTTATTTTATTACGATTTTTTATAATAATATTTACTTATGATTGATTATTATGATTTTATTATTTATTTGCAGAATAAATCTTGAAGATTCAAAGCGAAGAAAAAAATCTTTTGTATTTTTTTGTTTTTTTTTGTTGGTTTGCTTCAAAGTATTGATTTTTTAGTTTTAGTATTGATTTTTTTAGGTTTTTTAGTTTTTTTTGTTGGCTTGCTTCAAAGTATTGATTTTTTGATCTATATTTACGAAAAATTCTGAATGTCATTGGCGATTTAATGAACAGAGCAACCAAGTCGTTTCTTTCAAAAATTTCGATCATGATTTTCTCAAATCATATTTACCAAAAACGGCCTCCAAATATTTGGAAAACCGATCCACAAGTTTGATCCCATTTTTTACGAAAATATTTTTCTATACGTGTATTTCCGGGACTGCTGGCTGTTTAATGCACTTTCTCCGGGGTTTTAAGGCTTCTCTGTACTTCGTACGAAGGAACTATCAGGTCATCCATATACATCAAAATTCTCTCCCTCCCGAATCAATAATCGGAAAATTGACGTTTCTTTGGAAAACCATTGGAGAATCGAAGAGCCCAAACAGCAGGAAAAATAATTCGTACCGACCATCCAGGAGGATGAAAATGGATAGCGATCTTTTATTATTTTTTCAATCAATAATCGATAATCGACTGAAACTCTGTAAGAACCGTTTTTCTTCTTGACCAATACCAGCGGACTCGTATAGTTGGAAAAAGAGGATCGAACAATAGCCCTGTTTCTTTCACTCGTCCATTTCAGCGTTTACAATTTTCTGCTTCGTTGAAGTACACTTCGTACGCTTTGATTTTTTGATAAACTGATTCGTCGTCTTTCAATACCGGTTTCATTTTTATATCGTTTCGATCGATCGTCTTCTTCGGCTTGTAATTGTCTATTAACGTCGTTATTGAGTTTCTAACCTCATTATTTTGAAAATGGCAAACATCGATTAAATTCACTTCGTGATTTTTTTATTAGCTGCTGAAAAATTCTCACGTTGCGATCTCGTAGTGTTATTTCGTCGAAACCATCTAAAAGAAACCGTTATCACATGTTCCTCAAAATTCTATCTATACTATATTAATAATTTTATAAAAAATTATTTTATTTTATAATTATTAAATTTTATAACCCAAACAAATAATTTTATTTTTATTTAAATTATATATAAATAGAAGAAAAAAAATTGTTTGGATTTTGAAATGAATTGTTGACAAAAAAAATATATTTATTGTTGGAATAAATATTCTGTTATATATATATATATATTTTTTTTTAATGATATTGTTTTGGGTTTGTTTGGGTTTGTTTTGTTTTAATAAAACAAAACAAACCCAAACAAATCCGGTTTTTTTGGGAGCTTATATTTTCCATTTTGTTTTGTTTTATTATCTATATATATATATATATATATAGATAATAAAACAAAACAAACCCAAACAAAATGGAAAATATAATCTCCCAAAAAAACCGGAAGAGACGATGCAAAGGTGGATCGAGATTTCCACGCCTGGAGCAACCAGGCAACGTTCATTTAGCAACGTTCGTGCAGTCCATCTCTTATTAGAAGAAAGCAGGTCCAAGCGATAAGCAGATGAAAATGCAGCGCGATACGAGTGCCCGGAGGTACAATAGCTCGGAAAGAAGAGTACCGGATAAAAAAAAATGGTACTTCTATACCTGTTTCCGCGGATTGTCCTGCTTCTCGTTCGGCATGTAACCCTTCCCATCTTTTCAGGGTGGATTAATAAAAGATTTTGCATTTTACAAGGCGTTTCAACGAATATATCATCCTCGCTTGATTCCGTACAGGCGCATATGTACTCTCGGTCTTACGAATCCGTAGCAACCCCCGCTGGCGTTCTCCAACCGTACCGCTCAAAGGAGAGCACTCGAACAGCTGCACAGACTTTTTCACTCGCAAGACGAAAAGACAGTTGAAACATTCCCCGGGCGAGGATCCAACCAGGTCGTACTTATTCGGATTACGGTCGTTACCAGATTTAACCCTCATCCCCTCCAGCCGTTTCTGTTCCATCCCCAGTTTCGCCCTTCCACTCGAGGGAGCAGTGAAATTCTTCGTGAAGGGTGTACAAAAGTACTTCGCGCGCTAAGCCGATCAATGGCGATTGTGCTAAGTGGCAGATTCGCGTACCTAGAGGACCCTCCCGTTTTACCCATTTAAATGTACAATTCGGATATCTCTGTCCGTATTCTTATTCAGGTGTTTCGTGACGATTTATCGATCAAAATTGGATTTCCGGTTTGATTGGACCCAAAAGAAAATTCCGGTCCATTCTTGAAGCTGTGATATCCGGTACGTGCTGTAACGGTCATCACAAATTTAGTGCTCAGAGTTATTGAAGACGGAATTATAAAGGCCCTTCAATATGGATCGAAAAATTCATCATGGAATTGCAACCTTTCTAATAGAACGTTTCGTTTCTACCAATTAACGGATACTTGTTCATTTATGTTTTCAACTGTATTATTTCACGTATGAAAAATGTTGAAACTTTATCAGGGAATAGTCAAATGAGATTTTCAAGGCCTTTATTTTTATGAAGAGTCCCCTGTCAATTTTCCGCTCGGGATACGCTTCTTTTTTTTTTTAATCTCTAGTCGGCGAAGAAAGTGGTTAATTTTCCGGTTGCTTACGGATGCGGAGACGCTGAAGGGGGAAAAGAGTAGCAGACGGGCTATAGGGTGTACTATTTTTAATGGTACTGGATTCAACCGAACATTTCAGGTTTCTGAATAATTTGACTTTATAAACGAATTAATGAACGAGTTATCGGGTATAGCTGATAAAAACTACTTTTTGTTCCAAGTTTTCAAAGTGACCTTCGAATGATCTTTGCTGAAGCATCGAAGGTGAAACGAATTATTTTGTCCCTCCTCGTTGCCAGAATTCAATTTTGCTACTCGGCTAATGGACCGATCACCGAAGAACCGGAAATACAAAATTAAAAACGATACAAATATTTTTTTTATATGAAAGAAATTTACACAATTTGCGTTTATTTTCAACCCAAACAAACCATAAAGAAATTTTATCGGGAAATCTAATTAATTAGCATATTTCCGTCAGGATATAATATGGATTCTTTGGATATTTAGAATAAACGCGGTTCGTTTGGGTTTGTTTGGGTTTGTTTGGGTTTTATCAAAAAAAGTAAAGTGACTTTTTAATTGTCTCGAAAAAAGTATTATTCATTCATCAATATCTGTTTTTTACCTTGTCGTACGAATCGACATGACAGATTGTATTTATTCTAACAGATTTATCCAAATTTCGAAAATTTGGATTGAAAAAAAAAACAAAATTTGGAGAATTTGGAATTTGGAATTTGGAAAAAAAAGCATACGCCACAAGGAACATTAGTAAACAAAACGGATTAAAAAAAAAACAAGAAAGGAAGGTAACTGAAGATGATAAGATCGACAATCTGCGCAATTGTGTTTGGGTTTGTTTGGGTTTGTTTGCTTTTGTTTGGGTTAAACTTAAAAAACATACGCCCCAAGGAAAATGAGTAAATAAAACGGATTAAAAAAAAAACAAGAAAGGAAAGAAACTGAAGATGATAAGATCGACGAGCCAGAGGTTGCCATTAAGGTACCAATACCCGGAAGATTACGGACAATCCGCGCGATTGTGTTTGCGGACCGAGCCACGTACGGAGAGTTCATTCCCACAAGAGGGTGCAGTTGAGCACTCCTTGATCGTCCTTAAACTATACTAGCTGGAGTATGTGCAGGCTGGGTTTTCCAAATGCACGCGGATCTCATCCTATCTGGCTCTTCCTCTCTCTCCTTTTCCTCCTCGTGTTGCTCTTCGCACAAAATGATTCAGGACGTTTCATCACGCGAACTGGCGAGAGAGAGAAAGGGAGAGAGGACTCCTCGTTGTAATACTTGTACGCTTATCCACTTGGAGAAACTCGACGCGCAAACCCACCCCGAACCGCAATCACCCCCGACCAACGCTAAATCAAGCCACATTGGGATCTGTGTGTCTAGAGCATACTCGGGCCACGATGAACTTGGAAACTGGGTGGGAGGGCCCAAGTGAGCCAACTTTGTAGACAATTCTCGGAAACTTGGCTATGCGCGCGGCCACTTTCATCGATCAATGAAACGGGATGGAAATTCTATTGGCCAAATGGTAATTTCGTATTTCCACCAACGTTTGTCTCAGTCGAATCTTCAGTTTTTGTCCAACCCAATTTTTGTCATGAAAACGCTTATTCTTTCATTCACCAATCAGTAGGGGATAGGGAAACCCTAATTACTGGAAACTCAAAAAAGGGACAACTTGTAATATTTCTCTGGTAAAAGATTCACGAAAAAACGTTTCTTTTTTTTTAAACAAAAAGGTACGTATTGAGACTTTTCAAAAATGAGTGAAAAGTGAAGGAAAATTCATGTCTGTGGATGATAACATTGTTTTCGTGTCTGACGGTTGTCATTGATATCTCGACAACCACTTAATTGACAAATTCGGAATTTAAGGGGACACGATGAGAAAAATTCGAAGATTCTTTGCCCATTTCCTATTTTAAAATCGATCTTCATTTTCAAAATAAATATTTCGATATAAAAACTGACAAATTAAAGATGCATCGTATCAAGATATACATATCCAGAACTAATTCAAAATCAATAATAACATATATTCCTACCTCGAACAAATTAGTACAAGCCAAACGCGAATTCATTTTACTCAAAGTTTCCTGGGCTCGTTGAGGACTTTTTAATAGTTTCTGAATTGGGACGGAGTCGTTGATTCAAGGTGGTTGAGGGATTTACCTGAAAACGTTAAAAGTAAAAAAAAAAATGGGTTCTCGTCGAGTTTCCCGATCAGCCCGAAATGATCAATGAGGAACATCGTCGAGGATCCGGGAGTCACCCGTTAGTCATTTCAAGTACGATTCGTCGTATACCAAAGGGCATGCGTACCGAAAATCCACCTCTGGAATACTTTCCCGAGATACACACACTTCGATTCCCGAGAAAAATTTCGTTCGGGGAAGGAAAAAGCGCGCGCGGCGAAAATTCTCGCCTAACCCTTGCTCCACGACCAAAGAGAGCAAAGGAGGGGGGGGTTATACCCGGTACGTGCAACCGGGAACCGATAAACCAGAGTGGGTACTCAGGATCGAGTGCACATCCGCAGAAGTATAACCGCGTGCCACGCCTCATAATGTGCTCCGACGCGAGTCCATCGACCCATGGATTCCTATTCCACATTCGGATGAAAAATAAAACGAAAATCGAGTAAATATATAGATGTTTGAGGAAGGAGAGAGCCGGGAAGAAAAAAATAAAGGTTTGAATAAAGAGTAGCAATCCAGAAATGAATGAACAGAGGAAATATAGGATAGACTGGATTACTTGAACTTTCCACGACCAAAAATTTGACTTTATTCTTCGTAATCGATAACTCGGGACCATCGATCCAAAGAAACAGAGCAGATAACGTCATGTGAGATTTTTGGTCCACGTAAAATCCACCTTGTTTCTTTTTAAGTACAAAAAAATACTTTTTTGTACTTGAAAAGAAACAAGGTGGATTTTACTTAATTAACTAGTTACTTGTTTCTTTTTAAGTACAAAAAAATACTTTTTTGTACTTGAAAAGAAACAAGGTGGAGTACAACAAAAAAACTATGAATTTTGAAATAAAACAAAAATGTTTGTTTGTTTGTTTGATTCATTATTAATATTATTATTGATAATCAACGTATTAATAATTATTTTGGTTCTTTGGTAATAAAATAATTAATTTATAAGAAAATTTATTAAGAACTAATTACGGTTTTTTGTTTGGAAATATTTATTTTATTATTAATAAAAAACAATAATTTTAATAGTAATTTTGGTTCTTTGGTAATAAAATAATTTACTTATTAACTAAGAAAATTTATCAAGAACTAATTTTGGTTTTTTGGTAATTAAATTATTATTTCATTATTAATTTAAAAAAAATCCCTCAAAAACCTGGCCACTTGAGTTTACGCGTTCAAAAGTTATTGGAATTTAAAAAAAAAACGAAAAAAAACACTTTGGCCATGCTCAGCTGTTCCCGAGCAGTTCTCGTTCAAACCCCTGAAAGACAATTAACGATTTGCGTGTTCGATCGAGACGAAAAGAGCTTCTATTGTCTCTGTACATACGATTTTGTTTGACTTTGTCGTAAGCACGGTTTGTACAGCGGCGAGATAATGAAACGAACCTCTAATGTTAACAAACTAACGACCATTGAGCAAATCCAAGAAAACGAATTACCATTTTTATATCAGAAGCACATTACGACGAGTCAATACGTTTGTACGTGATGAATATATAATTCGATGATCGACGTCGGTGGATGGACGGTTGGGGTTCGACTTCGACGATCAATAAAGTTGAGCTGCCGATACTGGGAGCGGTGACCGCTTTTTATTAAATCGTTTTCTTCCATTCAAATTATTTTTTGTGGAATCCGGTAGATTACCGAGTAATAAAAAACACTTTTTTTTCTAAGTATTTTTTATTTACTTTTTATTATTTTATTATTTTAAATTTCAACCGATCGAATATTTTCATTTGCCTGGTGACATATTTCGCTAGTTGAAACGAATAGCTCGATTTAGTTCATTTTCTATTTCGGTATGAAAGAATAATAAATACTTTGATTATTTAAGAGGGCGAAACGAAAAATAATAAATACTTTGATTATTTAAAAGGACGAAACGATACGTTTCCTGTAATACAGGGTGACTGTTTTTTGTTTTATTGTGGCACGTGTCATTGCATAAAATCGGGACAGTTTTGTAATTGGTTGACGCCACAAAATAATTGATTTTTTTTTACTACACCTGATATAAGTTTTTTTATTCTAATTTTTTTTACTACACCTGATATAAGTTTTTTTTATTGTTATATACAGTACTTTATTTAATTTTATTCTGTTCTACCGAGTATTTTTTCTCGATTGTGACGACAATGAATAAAATGCGTCCCGTTGGACGTGAAAAAAATATGCGATCGCGTGGATATCGCAGATAGAATCGAAATTACTCACGAATTGATTGGTAACCCGGTGGATGCCTAAGAAAAAAAAAACGAGAACGACGCGCCAGAGTACTCGCTGATTACGGGCATTTCTTGCGAATTTTCTCGGGCGTACATTTCAGAAAAACTCGTTCGCGCGAAGACTATCGATGATTTTTTTTTTTTTAACAATTCCAACCCCTTTTCTCCTTTCCTCGCGAATCCCAACATTCGGCGCACGTACCGAGACATACAAAAAAGAGGAATCAGCCTTGAGAAAGAAACTCAGAAATATCACAGGAAAAAAAGTGACGACGAAGTACCAAAACGAGAGAAAATCACGAACACCGATAGAGAAATACAACGAACCGTGAAAAACGTTATTGGCTGATATTGGACGCGTGATGCGATAACAATTGCGTTAAAAAATTACTTGCCCATCAATTTTTATTGTTTGGGTTTTATAAATCGGGCATAAAAAAAAGTTCTGTCGACTAATTGCTAGCAAGTAAGCAATTAGCCACTAATCAACGATCCATTAGTTAACTGGCTTGTTACTAAAAAACAGGCCAGTATTTACACAGATTACTTAAATTGTAAGTTATCGAGTAATTAGACGTTTTCTATTGAGTAACTAAAAACTGTATTGGTAATTACTTGGCTAGTTTCTAGTAAATGATTGTTTATCCACGAAATATGTAACTAAACATTCGTTAATTAACTAGTTACTTTGTAACTAAAGAAGTAACTGAACATTCGTTAATTAACTAGTAACTACAAAACAAACTGAATAATTCGTTTATTAACTAGTAACTAAAAAAGTAACTAAATATTTGTTAACTAACTAGTAACTAAAAAACTAACTGAACATTCGTTAATTAACTAGTAACTAAAAAAGTAACTGAACATTCGTGAATTAACTAGTAACTAAAAAACTAACTGTACATTCGTGAATTAACTAGTAACTAAAAAACTAACTGAACATTCGTGAATTAACTAGTAACTAAAAAACTAACTGAATAATTCGTGAATTAACTAGTAACTAACAAAGTAACTGAACATTCGTTAACTAACTAGTAACTAAAAAACTAACTGAACATTCAGTAAGTAGCTAGTAACTAAAAAACTAACTGGACATTCGCCAACTAACTAGTAACTAAAAAAACTAACTGAATAATTCGTTAACTAACTAGTAACTAAAAAAGTAACTGAACATTCGTTAACTAACTAGTAACTAAAAAACTAACTAAATATTTGTTAACTAACTAGTAACTAAAAAACTAACTAAACACTCGTTAACGAACTAGTTACTTAGTAACTAACTAAACAGTCATCAACTAACAAGTGACCGTTTCGATCCTATAAGTGAATTGCATCATTGTAAATTCGAACGGAAAATTAAAATCTTGTATAAATAACAAAGAAAAATTTAGCGAAAAGTTGATTATAAAAATTAGCAAAAAATCGACCAAACAGCAGTTTATTAAAAAGAGAAACCCCTGACAATTTTTGAGTTTGTACATTTTGAATTTGTTGTCAGCGGGCTGCTCGAATTTCTGAAATATGAAAATATTAAGTTTGCGATAAAATGAATTTTACCATGGATTTCGGTTGCGCTCTGATCCAGTACGGAAGGTCCCCGAATGGAATTAGGATGATTAAGATTGCATTTCTCGTTCGGATGGACAGTGAGACAGGATCAAGCTCAAAGTAACTGGCAAGTGTAACAGAGGGATGAGGCACGCGTACGTAATTTGCCTACATCTCGATATATACGGGGAGTCACCAACGAGTCGATCCACTCGAATATCTTTCAAACTTTTGACGCTAGGGAAAAACCTTTTAGACGAAAAATTAACAATTTCCCATAATGAACGATCCGGTCTTTTTACGATTCAAAATAAACATTTCGGACTCGAAACTTTGTTAAAGTACTCATAAAAACAACTTTGCAAATACCTATTTCGAGATTTAATTATAACGGTTCCATTTTTTTCCCTTTAGAGTTACGGAATCCTAAAAAAAACTTTTAAAAGGATAAAAAATAAAAATTGTTCTTTTTCCAACAAGATTATTTGCAAAAAAATCTTGCTGGAAAAAGAACCAGTTTTATTTTTTTTTTCGTTTTAATGGTTTTTTTAGGATTCTGTAAAAATGGTTCCTTTTCCAACAAGATTATGTGCAAAATAATCTTGCATTTTTATTTTTTTTCCTTTTAAAGGTTTTTTAGGATTCCGTAACTCTAAAGGAAAAAAAAAAATATGGAACCGTTATAAGATCACTTTGTTCGACTATACCAGCCTTTTCAAAATTATTTTGCAAATAAACTTGAAAAGATTATTTTGCAAATAAACTAGAAAAGATTACTTTCCAAATAATCTTGAAAAGATTACTTTCCAAATAATCTTTTCAAGATTACTTTCCAAATAATCTTTTCAAGATTACTTAGATTACTTTCCAAATAATCTTTTCAAGATTACTTTCCAAATAATCTTTTCAAGATTACTTTCCAAATAATCTTTTCAAGATTACTTTCCAAATAATCTATTCAAGATTACTTTCCAAATAATCTTTTCAAGATTACTTACCAAATAATCTTTTCAAGATTACTTTCCAAATAAACTTGAAAATATGACTTTCCAAAAAATCTTGAAAAGACTCGAATGGTCGTTCAGAACGGAACACCCTATGTACACCTGTAAATACGTACACGTATAAATACGTAGACGTGTGTCGGTGATCGGAGATCTCCACTGTTAGCCAGGATTAGGAAACGCTGGAGTCCCGCGGGAGGAGACGGAGGGAGGAGGGACGAGGTAGAGAAGGGTTTGAGCCCTGTCCTGTCGGTCCTAGTGGTACGTGTTGGTAGTGTACCGGCTTTTGGTGCGTCGTCCTACCGTCTCTCGCCGGCGGACTTGTCTCTGGCTCCGAGAGCCAGTGTCGTGGCTCTCGGGTGACCCCGGCTGGCTGCTGCTGAATTACGTCCCAGCCTATATCCCCTGAACCTATCGAAACCCCCATAGCCCCTCGTTCGCTGACACCATAAAATAGCCTGGCGCTAGGAGGACCAAAAGATCGGCGCTTCTCGACACGCGCGCTATCCCGGTACGTCGCGAAATCAACCACGAAAATTTAATGCCCTTCACGATCCGAAAGCCCTTCCAAATGCGTAGATTATTCCGATCAATCGAACCCTTCAAATATGGGGGATGAATATAACTATTAGGGTATAACATTGTTTTATTAAATTTTATTTAACGGGTAGGAATTTAAATACACGAAATTATGTCAAACTACTCTTAATTATTATTAATTAATCAAAAGATGTATTACTTTTTATTATAGTGTTTTTTAATCAACAAGCGTTATTTTTTAATTAATTTTTTCACGTTTCTTTTCTGTGATTTAAAAATTTGTTCATTTTTATATAACATTAACATATATTTGATTTATATATATATATATATATATATATATATATATATATATTATACGTTTTAATTTATATATTCAATTTTTTATTTAGTTAAGTTTATTTGTTTTTTTAAGGTTAAATGATATTAAAAATTATATTTTGATTTAGTTTTAATTCATACGTACGATATAACGTTGACATATAATTCATTTATAATTCATAAGAAACAAAACACCTCATTTCGTACACACTTGATACAATGAATAATAATATTTGTAAAAAAAAAAAAACAAATCTCTACGCGTGAGATTAAAAAAATGTACTTTTTGGTCGCTTTTCGAAGGACGATGATATTTACAGGTTTCGTGATTTTCGAAAAGACCGAAACTAATCGTTTTATGGAATAATGAGACCTCAATAGGAAGGCGACCAAATTTGATGGAAAGAAAATCACAAAACAAGGATTCAAAAACCAAATAAATTGTGTTACGTCTCTTCGCGGTGGTGTATTAAAAAAAAAAAAAAAAAAAAAAAAAAAAGAAAAAAAAAATAGAAAAAAAACCGTGGAATATAAGACGCGAAAAATAATAGGAGACTGCGAAGAGTCGTTAGTGTCGGAAGGAAGGAAGGAGGTCCGAGGAGCAGTCTGGAAGAAACGAATAAGGCTCTCACGCAGCCTCGTAATTTCCAATTAGATTTTCGTACTCTCGTTCCAGGTTGAAGCGGACGAGGGGTAGCGAAAAACACGGGATGAAAAGCTCGCGATATTTTCTCGAGCAATTTACGGGGACTAATTTATGTACTCCGGGTTAAAAGATTGCACTCCATTCGAGACAATATTGACCCAGGACTGAGCTCGCAGTCTTCGGTACGTTATATTACGTCGAAGAAGCTGACATTCTTCGGGCTCCAATCTTCGTTCAATTTTCCGTAAACTTTCATCCGATTTTCCCAACATTAACATTTTATTGATCTCTGGTGCTGCATTAATTGTTCAATTGAGGGATGCGGCTGTTACGAAGACGAAAAACGTGGAGGGTAGTTACTAGTTAACTGTAAATTACTGTAAAAAGAAAATCCAGTTTTTCGGCAGCAACTTTGGCACTCGTATTATTGGTTTTATCGAAAAGAGGATCTGACAAAAAATATGGGGAATAATGTCAGCTACAAAATCGGTCTTGTACAAAAATCACGTAGGATCACTGGTTTAGCGACAAATCATTGGTGAAAAAAATCATTGGTAAAAAAAAATACGAAAAATTGTACTCTTGCATATAATTTGTTTATTAATGAGGTTAATAAATGAATTAGTTTATATGTTTTATTAAGTAAGTTAACAAACAAATTAGTTTCAAGTTAATTAAAGTAATTTGTTTATTAATGAAGTTAATAAACGAATTAGTTTTATGTTAATTAAAGTACTTTGTTTATTAATAAAGTTGATAAATGAATTAGTTTTATGTTCATTAAAGTACTTTGTTTATTAATGAAGTTAATAAACGAATTAGTTTTATGTTCATTAAAGTACTTTGTTTATTAATGAAGTTAACAAACAAATTAGTTTCGAGTTAATTACAGTACTTTGTTTAGTAATAAAGTTAATAAACGAATTAGTTTTATGTTAATTAAAGTACTTTGTTTATTAATGAAGTTAATAAACGAATTAGTTTTATGTTAATTAAAGTACTT
>JAPYZI010005371.1:0-24289 GCA_030523105.1 Ophioninae sp. A BG-2022a | reverse complement strand
CTTTTTTAATCATTAATATCCGATGATTTTTCGATTTTTGGCAGAATTTCAAAGTCCGACCATCGATTTTTGCAAATTTTTCCATACATACCCCTTTGCCTCTTTTTTTGCGATTTTTCAAGTGGACTTTCCGGGAAAACTATAAAAGATGTCGATACGAAACCAACGCCATTATTTAAGTTAGGCAAAATCCTTTTCCAAACCCTCCAAATGTATCTCGATATCATATAATAAGCTCACCCTACGACCTTTTGAAATTTCGTGATTTTCGAGATTCCGGAAAACTGCCCGGGGGAGGGTCGAAAATTTTTTTTTTCCGTTTTCACCTCTTAAAAGGGCCAATTTAATCGGAAATTTTCTGCTCATTACGAATATGCCGGAGTTTTTGCCGAAAGTGCAAAATTAGACTGAGAAAATGCCAAAAAACCATTCGGAAATAGTTTTTCGACATTTTTTCTTAGAAATTTTGAGTTTTGGGGGAAATTAATGGCAGGTTCGTGTTCAGAGGATCAAGTTACATCGAAATGGCCCTATAAAGAAAATATTAAAAATCCAAATTTCTTTTCGATTTTTGGGGACAATACGTTTTTTCACTCAATCGCCCGTAACTTTTTTTCCTTTGGGATTTGGTACTCCACTCTGTGCTCGATCTCTTCGTTATGATTTTCTCTTCAAAATCGTTTTTTAAACATTAAAATCCGATGATTTTTCGATTTTTGGCTGAATTTCAAAGTTGGACCATCGATTTTTGCTAATTTTTCCATACATACCCCTTTGCCTCTTTTTTGGCCATTTTTCAGATGAATTTTCCGGGGAAACTATTAGAGATATCGATACGAATCCGACGCCATTATTTAAGTTAGGCAAAAACCTTTTCCAAACCCTCCCAATGAACCTCCATAGCATATAACGAGCTCACCCTACGACCTTTTGAAATTCCGTGATTTTCAAGATTCTGGCAAAGTGACCCGGGGAAGACGAAAAAATTTTTTTTCCATTTTGAACCTTTTAAAAGGATGTAATTGATCGGAAATTTTCCGCTGATTACGAATTTGCCCGAGTTTTTGCCGAAAGTGCAAAATTAGACTGGGAAAATGAGAAGAGCCCATTCTAGAATACTTTTTGGATATTTTTCCCTGCTGCAGATAACGGTAGCTATCGTAGCGACGGAGGTTACGCATTAGCGCAGTGAACAAGTGACAAGTGCCAAGTCAAAAAGTATATTGATTTTTCGTAACGATGCAATCGCGGTCGATAAAACGGGGAATGCGAACCGCTGCGCCGCCACTGTGAAAATCGTTAAACTGAATTTTCTCGATGGTCGATAAGATTTTGAGCTCTGGTGGTACATTTATGTGAAAAATTTCAAAAACCAATTTCTCCGCTATTTCTTCATCAAAATGGATGAAACAAAGCTCAAAATGTGTACTTTTGACCGCTTGAGAGGCTTATGCTCGGGAAATTTGTTAAAGTGCAATACGATGGATCGTAGCTCGCAATTGCTCCCATGGTAACCACAACCTGCACAATTATTTTCAAAATTTTTGTATATATACACAATAAATTTCATGCAAAGCGGTTGAATAGTGTGGGAGGAATTAGATTTTGAAATTTCGATAATTTATTTATTTGTTAATAATTTATATGTTATATAATATAATATTTTAAAAATCCTCGAATTTGATAATTTTACAGATAATCGAACATTTAATTATTAACAGTTATAAATTATTCAATCATTTAAGTAATTGAAATAAAAAATGATATACTTTCAAATAATCAAATAATCATTGTAATTTCATAAATAATCTCGTCGTCCCGATAGATCGCGAACCAATAAAAAAAAAAGATGGCAGCCACAAGTTTTTTCGAAATTGAATGTAGCGTGATTTTGGATTTTCAAAGACGAAGAAAAAAATCGGTTTTAAAGGGAAAATGAAAAATAGTATCGCAGTTTTGACGAGACGACGTTCCCGTTGATTCAAGTGGACGAGGATCCGATTTTGCGATGCTGATCGCGGTTGGATCGAAGGACGAAAGTTTCTATTGGGTAAATAAGTAATCCGAGCTATCCTTGCACCAAGCTGAAGTATCAATTTCTATTTGCTAGTCAACTCTCTGCGAACCGCGCTTCGTGCGTAACGCTTCGATTTACAGTGCGGAGTAGCAGGTTCTCCTTGAGAGAAACTATGCGGTCATATTTGTTGATCGAGCTCGCCGCGATATCCGCAAATTCTGCGTTCTTCGTTTGACTTTCGATCGACCCGATATAATTTACCCTCTTAATTATCAAAATACAAATTCATAAAAACATTAACTGCGAAATGTTTTTTTTTAATTTTTTTTACAAAATAGAAAATTGAGAAAAATAAAGGAAATTACTCAGTCAACTATTTTCTAAAGTAAAGAATTTTGAAAGAGGAAACAATTATTTCAATCATTTCTTTTGCCAAATAATACTTTCAAAAACAACATTCTTCAGACTATTTTTTCTAACATCAAAAATTTAATTATAAATTGTTGAGGCATATTCTTCCAAAATAATAAATTTAAATATGAAAAAAACTCCGTCAATATTTTCCACAATTAAAAATTGAAAAAAAAAAAAAACAATTATAAGTCAATTTTTTTCAAAATAAAAAATTGATTCGTAAACCTGAAAATATATTTAAAAAAAAACCCTCAGATTCTCATCCCAACCGGTTTCATCACTAAATATTTACAAAATTTCAAAAATCCGCTTTTTCCATAATTCAAAGAAACGGGAATTCTGAATTCGCAATTTTTGATTCGCGAATCCGTTTCTCAAGATGTTACGACGGAGCGCGAATTTTGGGTGTTCGGAGAGCACGTGTGTCTTCAGAGAAGATCGTCCACTTCTGGATTCTCTTTTTCCTTTTTCTTCTCGTCATCTCGCGGCTTTTCAGAGGGAATAAATGGCGGAGAGGGGGGAGGGGTTGGGAGGGCCCAGAGGGCACGAACTCTTCGAGATTCCGCCTGCTTCTCCGCCTCGATCTTTTTTTTCACGTTCGAGTGAAGCACGGAATGAGTCAGGGTTGTTGGGGTACCCCGAAGTGGGATAACGCACTGGAAGATTGCGCCCATTCTATTTCTGCACTCGCGGGCTTACTCCCGAGTCGTTCCCGCACAAAGAAGATCATCTCCCGAATATTTCCAACTTCATCGTCCTCCCCGTTGAGAGACTTCTGCATCGGCTAAAATTCAATTTACACGCGAATTCAATTTCGCGCTTCGACAATTAAAAATGTTTACAAAAAATTTAAACGATCATTATTCAAATAATTACGAAATTACGAAATTACGAAATACTTTTCAACCCCTTAAGGAATTCTTAAGGAACGAAGGTTTTTTTATAGCTCGAAACACCCAATTTTGAATTTTATGCAAATTAATGTGCATTTATTTAAAAGATGACAAATGAAAAATAGATATTAAATAACAAATTCATTTTTATTTTTGTTATGAAAGATGAGAAATGTAGATTATGAATTGCAAATAAATTCTTTTATTTTTAAGATGAAAAATAGAATGATAATGATTTACGAATTAATAACTATTTTTTTATTTTTTATCGGTTGAAAAAATTAATATTAATTTGCAATTAATTATATATTTCTTTAAAGATAAAAAATGACAAAATTGATAATTAATTACAAATTACTATCAATTTTTTAATGAAAAATAGATAATCGATCAATTAAAAATTAACAAATAATTGAATATAACCAATATCAACTAGAATTATTTTTTCGTCGTTTTTTTTTTCGGATATTTTCACTCTTTGTTACTTTCCTTGGTGTAATAAGAGTAAAGGGTAGGTATAAATTTTCACGGACGATAATGAAACTGCGTGGACCACCGGAGTATAAAAAAAAGGATTCTAGGGTCCGTATAACGTTACACCCATTAAGGACGAAAAAGAGACAGGACACTAGCGGTGTCTACACTTGTGCCAACTCGAGGGTGGATTTCCGCACCCTTTACAAATTTTTTTCACCATGAAAACCCCCTAACACACCAGGGTTCGTTTACAGCTGGCTCGAGTATTACAAACCCGGAAGAAACCCCGTCATCCAAGACCCGATCTTCATTGGAAGGGCATAATGAACTGTGAAGGAAAAAAAACTTCCCCTATGGGGTAAAAAAAAAACAGGCAAAGGTGTACACGTGTATTCACATGTTCATACTGATGCTTCGGGGATAAAGGAAGTACGCGTTTTCCCACGCTTTCCAAAAGTTGAATTTAATAGACTTTTTTATAAATATGAGATTTTCGTTCGAAGAGGGGGGGTGGATTGAGTCATCTTAAAGCCTCATATTATAAATTAGGAGTGAACAGTCTTAATTTCTTTTTGAATATCGTGAGACCTCAATTATCTACGAGGATGTTTATTCTATTCTTTTTTGTTTTTGCTTTTCGTTTGGGGTCGATTATATGACCTTGAACTTAAAAGAACATTACCTCGAACGGAAAAACAACGTAATCTCGAACATGAAATATAACCACGAAACTGAAAGATAAGAACCTCAAACTTGGAACTACATAACCTCGAACGAGAAACAACGGAGCTTCAAACGTTAAACAACGTAACCTCGAACTTGGAATAACATAACCTAGAACATCAAAGTAAATAATCTCGAACGTGAAGCAACATAAACTCAAACATCAAACTACACAACCTCGAACGTGAAACAACATAACCTCAAACATCAAACTACATAACCTCAAACATGGAACGACATAACCCCGAACGTGAAAAAACATAACCTCAAGCATCAAACTACACAACCTCGAACGTGAAAAAACATAACCTCAAACATCAAACTACATAATCTCGAACGTGAAGCGACATAACCTCAAACATCAAACTACATAACCTCAAACATGGAACGACATAACTTCGAACGTGAAAAAACATAACCTCAAGCATCAAACTACACAACCTCGAACGGGAAACGACATAACCTCGAACGTGAAACGACATAACCTCGAACGTGAAAAAAACATAACCTCGAACGTGAAAAAAACATAACCTCAAACATGAAACTACATAACCTCGAACGTGAAGCAACATAACCTCAATCATGAAACTACATAACCTCGAACGTGGAACAACATAACCTTGACTGTGATCCAACATAACCTCAAACATCAAAGTACATAATCTCGTACCTGAAACTACAAAACTTCAAACGACACCCTGAATTAACAATCCAGTACTTCACGAATCAACCCAAACCGTTTCCCGTCATAATATCACAGAATTTTAATGACCCCGCAACAAACGACGCAAGATTGTCGTGAACCACACAATTTGGACAAAACGTCGCAAAAATGAATGGTATTTTTGTAATTAACGATACGCGTGCCAACGCAACATTCACCACCCCCCCCCCCTCTCCGATTCCCTTCATTTCTGTCCCTTTTTCTCTCTCAGTATCTCCTTCAGTGTTTCGTTAACGGAGCGTTTCGTTAACGAGCCTATTCGGACGTCAAGATAGCGAGAAAGACTCGGGAACAACTGAGTCGTTATCTCGATGATTCAGTTCTTACGGGGTACGATCTCCGGCGTTTTCTGTTGCGCGGATGATGTTTCCATGTAACGTAAGAATTCCACGGTAAAGTATTCAACGATCGTTGAAGCTCTTTTCTAAAGTTAGGAAACAATATCGATTTTTGTACGGAAACATGAAATTTTTGGTTATGTTTGCTATGGTTGGATTAATTCGAGTTGGTGACGTTGATGACTAAAAAAAAACGGAAGAATAAACTCGAACAAACGACCTCAAACAAAGACAAAAAATCGGCTCAATTCTGGCAGGAATTACACCTCCGAATATTTATCAATATTTGTTGTGCGTTGATGTAACCATGAAGTAGAATAATTATAATAACAAATAGATGAATTATACAATAATAAAGAAATTAAAAATAAACTAATAACATCGTGATAATAAGAAAAATAATAAAAACGGAAAGAAAAATAATACAAACTAAACCATAAGAAAACAATAATAATAATAACGAAGTGCTCAACATAAAATGAAAATAAAGACTATACAAATGCTTGATTTAAAATAAAAATCGATAAATGTAAATAAACTAAAAAAAAAAAAAATAAGAGGAAATCAACGCCCAATGGAAATTCGTTGAAAAATAGAAAAATGATTTATAAATCGACCCATCGACTGGATCGGTCGAAAAAATTTCAAAATTGCATCAATAAAAAATAAAAAAAAAGAATTTATTTAAAAAAAACTCGATAAATATAAATGAACTAAAAGAAAAGGTTCATTTTTAAAAAATCGATAAATGTAAGTGTAAAAAAAAGGAAATTAACGCCCAATAGAAATTTGTTGAAAAATAGGAAAATGAGTTTGAAACGGGGCGATCGAGTGGATTATCCCAAGACTCCTCGGAGTCTTTTCCTCGCGTCGAAGCACGATAGAATCCCTCGAGCTATTACGGTCTCGAGACGCGACGAGACAAAGACTGAACGAAAAGACTCGCAGGGCTCTCAAGAGCTGGGCTGGTTTCACGGCCAAGCTGCTTCTTCTTTTCTTTCTCTCTCTCTCTCTTTCTTTCCTTCTTTCCCTCTGTCTTTGAGCTTTTCTTCATCCGTCCGTGGGTTCTTAAACTTGCTTGGATTCCAGGAGGAAAACCCGACCCTAATCGAACGAGGGAGAGGACTGGAGCGAGAAAAAAGGCCCGCGGGAATCGAGGAAAGTTAACGAGGGGAACGGCACTCGGGGGTCGTGAACCCTCGCGTGCATCCTCCCCGCGGGAAATAAACGAAGAAAACTCACGTTTTCACGAAAAGCAAAACAGCTCGGATTCTTTATCCCCTTCGCCGAGAAGATTTTCTTCCTTCTCCATAATTACGATCCGCGTGTTTATATATATATATATATATATATATATATATTTCTCTGTCTCTCTATCACTCTCTTTCTTTTTCATTGCATTCACCAACATCGCTCCGAAATCTGCTCCGGTGGAAAAAAACACGCAATTGCGTGTACGAGCTGATTAAACAAATTAAAACGTTGCTATTCTAGGTAAAGATTTAATTCACTGGGGTATGAAATTCACTGGGGTATGGAATTCAGAGAATTAATGGAATTCAGAGAATTAATGGACTTTAGAGAAATAATGGAATTTCCAGAAATAATGGAATTTACAGAATTAATGGAATTTAGAGAATTAATGGAATTTACAGAAAGAATGGAATTTACAGAATTAATGGAATTTAGAGAATTAATTGAATTTACAGAATTAATGGAATTTACAGAATTAATGGAATTTAGAGAATTAATTGAATTTACAGAATTAATGGAATTTAGATAATTAATGGACTTTAGAGAAATAATGGAATTTCCAGAAATAATGGTATTTACAGAATTAATTGAATTTACAGAATTAATGGAATTTACAGAATTAATGGAATTCACTGAATCAATGGAACGACTTAGTGAAATAAATTAAATACATGGTAAATTAAATTCATTAATCGAAAATTAACTTAATTTAATATTCAATTAATAAATAAAAAATGGGGTAATTCGATGTATTATAAAAGTGTCAAATTAATTACTTGAAAGATGGATGAACTAATTAATTAAATAATCGTTAAAAGACATAACTGCAAATTCGTTAAACGAATGAACTGAGAATTCGTTAAATTAATTACATGAAAATTCATTGAATGAATCGAAAATCAGTTTATTTATCACTTGCAATCAAAAACCTCCCATCAATCACAACTGTTCTAACAATCATTATCGAGGAAACAAAAAAATGGAAAAATTAATTGAAAAACCTAAATATCCAAGCGTGATCGTCATGGTATCGAAAAAAAAAAGAAAGAAAAACATAATTCACCCATAAAACTACGAAAACCGAAATAAAATCCATTGAGATAGTAAAAAAAAAAAAAAATCGTCAAATTCAGCAATTTTCCTTCTTCTTTAATTCCGTAAGAGAATTGGCTATTAAGTTTTCTTACGGAGTCCAGAAATGTCTTATTTAACGAAGACTCGCCGTGTTGGCAGTGCGGACGAAAAGTTTTTCTCGTTTCTCAATTTTACACGTCCTAGATGTGTCTCCTTCTCGGCGTTCCCCCTCCCGATCCTCCTCTTTCGCTCTTCGTCACTCGAGGGCGCGAGAACTCCGCGACGGAGTTCACGAGTTCATCCCCTCGTGACACCGCAAAGCCGAAGACTTTCCGGAAGTTAATACACGCGACATTCGCTCTCTTTCTCGCCCCTCTCCTTGCCACCTCCCCCCCCCCCTCCCTCTCGGGGTTTTAATGCGAGAAATTGCTGGGTCGGTGTTCGTATATCTGCACGCGAACCGCGCCTCTTCTGCCCCTGATCGTGCCGTCGACGTTCCCTCCCTCCCCCCTCCTCCTCCTCCCCCCCCCGGCTCTCGTCAGCAAGCCGCGATAAAATTACTCCTTGGGCAATGTACGTGTTTGCCGCCATCCGTGTAACATCGGTCACCGATCTTGCGTCGCGTTCGGCGGCGTTGCAAAAATGACCATTACTCGGAGCGGTGACCGGTTAAGTTGGATTTTGATTATATCAGGCCAGTTTTGTTCGTTCGGGTTAGATTTGTTTGGGTTTGTTAGATTTAAGCTGGATTAGGGTAGATTTGTTTTTTTTGTTTGGGTTTGTTTGGGTTTAGATTTGGCTGGGTTTGTTCGTTTCGGGATTGATTAAGCTAGATTTACGTTTGTTAGGTTTAGGTTAGGTTAGGTTTGTTAAATTTAGGCTAGATTAGGCTAGATTTGGGTTGGTTAGATTCAGGTTAGATTATACGAGATTGTGGTTTTCTTAGATTTGGGTTTGATTAAACGGTTTGGTAGATTTAGGTTAGTTTAGGCTTGATTTTCTGATTAAATTTACGTTAAATTAGGTTACGTTTGTATACCGAATTTAACGATAAATTCGATAATAAACGAATCCAAATGAAATTTGGTGAAAATTTGGATAAATAAATGAATCCAATTGAAATTTGGTGAAAATTTGGATAAATAAATGAATCCAATTGAAATTTGGTGAAAATTTGGATAAATAAATAAATCCAAACGAAATTTGGTGAAAATTTGGATAAATAAATGAATCCAAACGAAATTTGGTGAAAATTTGGATAAATAAATAAATCCAAGCGAAATTCGGTTCAATTATTTGTACAATTATTGAAAAAAGAACCAAAAATTCATTGACTTATAAATAACTAAATAAATTCATCCAACTGAAATTCGATTCAGTTATTTGAACGATTGACGAAAAAAGAACCAAAAATTCATTGACTTATAAATAACTAAATAAATTCATCCAAATGAAGTTGGATTCAGTTATTTGAACGATCGACGAAAAAAGAACGAGAAATTAATTGGCTCTCGAGACAGTCGATTCGAACTGAAACGAAACAGAGGCTATTGGGTTTCCCCCAAAAAATTGATTCCCGGCTCTTTCGTGGACCAAAGCTGTCATCTTAGCAATTGAAGAGTTGACAGCTGCTCCGAATAACCCATACGCGGTTGGAATTCCAGCGGCCGAAAGGCCGCGCTCCCGAGCGGTTGTAGGCTTCGAGTTCCGTGGGCTACGCCCTTCGCTAGGCCACGGCGAGGCTATCGCTCCTCTTCGAAGCCCTTTCCACGTGGGGGCCTCTTTCATCAAGCCAGGAGAACGAAAGAGAGAGCGAGAACGAACGAGAACTAGATATGGTTATGGAAGAACTTCAGGCTTCACATTTACCCGTGAAACACCCTCGTAAATCGTTCCAACTTCGTTCCTCCGCAGTGACGAGCGTGTACACGCGTTCTCGCGATAATTCGGTTAATTGGAGTACGGAGAAACCGAGAGAACAACGAGAAAACGATTAAAAAAAAAGTATAAATACATTGAACTCCTCGAGTTTTATTTTTCGACGAGGGTATCAGTTGCGAAATGAAAAAATATACCGGGTGATCGATAAGTCGATTTTTTTGACATTTTAGAGATTATTTGTTTGTTTGGGTTTGTTTGGGTTTGTTTGAGTTTGATTGGGTTCGTTGAGAATCAATAAACGGGCTGACCGTTAATTCGACCCTTTGAAAATCGTATGTTTAGTTCTATTTGGGTTTGTTTCGAAACAATCCACGGGGTGGCGGTTAATTCGAGTTTCTGATATTCGAAAGTTTATATGTTTGGGTTTGTTTGCGTTCGCTTGAAATCAATGTATGAAGTGATCGTTAATTCGACCTTTTAATGTTCCAAAGGTCGTTCGTTTGGGTTTTTTAAGGTTTGTTTTGAAACAATGTAAGGGTAGGTCGATAATTCGAGTTCTTAACATTCTAGAAATCATTTGTTTCGGTTTGTTTCGGTTTACTTGAAAACAATGTACAAAGTGACCGTTAATTCGATCTTTTAATATTCTAGAGATCATTTGTTTTAGTTTGTTTGGGTTTGTTTGGAAACAATCCACAAAATGTCCATTAATTCGCACAGTTTGTTTGGGTTTGTTTGGAAACAATCCACAAAATGTCCATTAATTCGCACTTCTAAAATTCTAGAGGTCACTTATTCGACTTCGTTGCTGTTTTTTCGGAAACAATGTCCAAAGTGACCGTTAATTCGACCTCTTAATATTCTAGAGGTCATTTGTTTGGGTTTGTCCGGATATTTCTGGCCCCTACTTCCCCCATCTTGAAATTCAGTTCTCCAAGTGCATACGATACGCACTCATATTTTTTTGCCACTTTTAAACCACAACCCCCCCCCCCCCCCCCCTCGTCCTCCCGCCATCACCAGCCTCCCTTTCCGTCCCATCTAATCACCATCCTAATCGGAACTGGTAGGCGTGGATATGAAACGCGAGCTTTATTGCTCGCTCGCTGTATCTTGACAGTGAAAGAATAATCATTGAGATACCGGGTGAACGTACACATCGAGGATCACACCCGATGCTTTTCAACGTCAAACCTCGTGAAAGAGAAAACGTTCTCCGCGGAGGAAAATTCTCTAATTCTGAATGTTTTATCTCCGGAGAGTGTGTACAACGTGAACTACGTTCCTGCGGTAGTGTGCGAATGCATTCGTACCCTCTTCGTGACTAATGCGTTGCCCGAGCTGTTACGTGGCCCTGAGAGCGTTTATTTACGTACACGCGGTTGTATACATCGAATCCCGGTGCCTACCGAGCACTGAGGCGTCACGGGGTCCCCCCTTCAGGCTTCAAACATCATTCGATCTAGATTAGACATTTTTTCCATTTTTACTCATCCATTCGGATACAAATTTGTTTCAATGAAATTTACGTATGAAAAAAATTATTGGGTAAAAAACTATTTTAAAAAAGCGTGTAAAAAACTATTTTAAAAAAACGTGTAAAAAACTATTTTTTAAAAAACGTGTAAAAAACGATTTTAAAAAAACGTGTAAATTATTGTGTAAAAAACTATTTTCAAAAAACGTGTAAATTATTGTGTAAAAAACTATTTTTAAAAAACGTGTAAATTATTGTGTAAAAAACTATTTTTAAAAAACGTATCCGTAAATAAATATTTATTGGTTACTAAATATTGTTATAAACATATTTGTAAGTTCTTATGACAATAAATATTTTTTTTACATTTTTGTGAATTTTTATAACAATAAATATTATTATAAACGTTTTTGTAAATGTTTATTATTAATTAATTATTATATATACGTTTATATTTATATACTTTTAATATTTATATACTTTTAATATATATATATATACATTCTCATACTTGTTAAAACTCATTTTTTATGTCCTTTTTATTTATATATAGTTATATCGATCTACATATAACAAAATTGAATAAAAAATAAACAAAAATAGAATTTTAACTCGCAACAATAAAAATGTTCGTTTCTTCATAAATAATAATTTTTAAAATTCGTAATATCTTTTTCGATAATCCTTTTCTCGAGAAAGCAAATTCTTGGCGATTAGAAGAGAGGGGGGGGGGAGGAATGTTTCAACAGCGAGGACAGCACGCGAGCCGATAGACACGAGAGTCAAAGTTATTCGAGACTTGAAGCGATTGCGACACTTCCTCTTTACTTGGATTTACGTTCGTCAAGATATTTGCATATGTTTGTTTTTCACATCCCGTCCTAGAATATTTTATAATAGCCCGTACCAAGGCTCCCTTTGGCACTTTGTCATCGTCATTGACATCAATAAAATTGACGTTTCCGTTCACTCCCAGTTGCACGTTACTCCCATCGTTATAACCCTCATTATTCCTAATTGTTTTATTGATTTTTCGTCACGTCGCCAATTGGTGGCAAAAACCAATTCTTCATTCGTTAATGATAAAATTGGTTTATCATCCAAACCTTAAACGTCTTTGGATGGTGGAAAAAAAAATATTTTTTTTTTTTTCGATTTTAGAAATAATCGATATTTTGTTTTTTCTTTCGTTTTTCGAAATATTCAAAAAATATATTTTTTTAAATGATTCTTTTTTTTTATTCTTTTCAAAAATCGTAATGAAGATGTTGAGAAAAAGAATTGTAGGGTTTGCACAATCCAGTATCGTAAAGAAATCCAGTTATTTTTTTATATTTTCGTCGAAAATGCAAAACGCAAATTTTGTATTCTTTTGTAAATGAAAAAAAAAAATCTATTTTCGAACTGAGAAGTGTGAAAAGGAACGTAAAAACAACCCCAAACAATAAATGGAATAAAATTGAAAGAAATAAGAAAAAATGAACATTAAAAAATGTAATATAATAAAATAAAATAAAATAAAATAAAATAAAATAAAATAAAATGAAATATAATATAACAAAATCAATTTTCTAAAAATAATATAACAGCATAAAGTGTATAAAAAGGATATATACAAACAATTCAAAATAAACTAATAGAAAGTTCAAAAAAAAAAAAGTAAAAAAAAATTCTTTTTCTACGAGCAAAAGTAGCGATAACGTCCCACGTGTTGCACACCGGATTCCCTCGAGATCCCTCGCTTCGATTGGCACGAATGTCAGTTACGCGCTCCCGATTGAGCCTTGAAACACCGCGATAGATGGATAACGAGATAATAAGTGCGAGTGAGAAAATAACGATTGAAAACGTCGTGATTCACAGCCGAGTCGTGCACGCGATGAACAAGAGGAAAATAAAACCAAACAAAACGTCGAAAATGGCAAATAATTATAATTTTCATAAACAATTAAAATTAATTGTACAATTATAAATTATGTTTGTATGTGTATATATATATATATATATATATACATATATTGGGTGAGTCACGTGGAACAGAACACTTGCATATCTCTGCTCGATTTTTTTGCGATCGTTTGGGTTTGTTTGGGTTTGTTTGAGTAGGTTTTGTTTCGGTTGGGTTTGCTTGGGTTGGTTTATGTTTTTTTTGTTTGGGTTTGTTTATGTTTTTTCTTGTTTGGGTTTGTTTATGTATTTTTTGTTTGGGTTTGTTTATGTATTTTTTATTTTTTGTTTGGGTTTGTTTATGTATTTTTTGTTTGGGTTTGTTTATGTTTTTTGTTTGGGTTTGTTTATGTATTTTTTGTTTGGGTTTGTTTATGTTTTTTTGTTTGGGTTTGTTTATGTTTTTTTTGTTTGGGTTTGTTTATGTATTTTTTGTTTGGGTTTGTTTATGTTTTTTTCGTTTGGGTTTCTTATGTTTTTTTTGTTTGGGTTTGTTTGTTTAGGCGCAGAGATATTGACATGTTTTGTTTCTCGTTACTCAAATTATTTACTCACAAACCGATTGAAAAATGAAAGGATAGAAAAAAATCATTTGTCAACCGATTTTTGTTCGTTGAACGTTCAGCTAGCGAAACGAACAGTAGGGAGTATGCGAGCACGAAAATCCGTTCTCGTAGGAGCATTAAATAATCGTTTATCCAAATTACGAATACGTACAGGCGTTGGAGGAGGCTGCGAGTCATCGGGTAACCCGCATGGCGAAGACAAGCCCAGATGAACGCTCCGCTCGACGGAATTGTACAGCGAAGGGAGAGAGCGAGACGGAGGAAGGATGATATTCGTCGAGAGTTATCCTCCTCCCGTTGAAAGGGGCCTATTGTCAATAGATTGAGTCGAAAGAGCACTCTTGATGACGATACAACGCTCCGGCTCACCGAGAGCCTTCGCGCTCTACCCAACCGGTACAAAGCATCTCGCGATCTTTCCTTTTTTATGTCTCTTTTTCTTTTCCTCGCGATACTTATTTTTTACTCGATTTATTTCGCCCGGCAAAAATACTTTTTATTAATATTTCTTCCGAGCAACGCAAATTTTCAAACTCACTTTTCTCAAGGTCGTTCGAACTTTTTTGGTCAAAACGAGCATGGAGCCCTTCGGAATTAGCGGACGCGGAGGCTGGTTCTCTTCGTTAACCTAAAAAATGTTTTGTTCATGAGAAAATTCAAAAAATTATTATATTCGAGTGTACCTTTCGCATTCACGTCTCACGTGGGGAATTTTATACTTCGCCTCGAAGGTAAGGTGGAGCGAGAAGAGAAAACGATCGAACCTACATTCGAATCTGTGGCAAGATTGTAAGAGAAGGCTAGAGATAGAGAGACGATGATAATAATGATGATGATGATGATGATGATGATGTATTTTATTATGTCCCAGCGAACTTTTCGGGAAATTCAATTCAAAGTAAATAATACAATAAAACAACTATATATAAAAATAAGAAGGTGAAGTCAAACGATACAGTAAATAAACAGTAAAATTTAAAATCAAGAAATTAAAATAAACCAGAAGTTGAATAAAAGTAATGAGAATAAAATTAGAAAATAAGTAGAAAAATAAATAAAAATATCTACAAGCAAGTGGTAAAGAACGAAATAAATTTTTTTTTATCGAAAAAAATAAGTCCCTAAATAAATAAATTCCTTAATAAACAAATTCCTAAATAAATACTTAAATGAATATGTACTCAAATAAACAAATTCCTAAATAAATACCTAAATGAATATATACTCAAATAAACAAATTCCTAAATAAACAACTTCCTAAATAAACGAATTCCTAAATAAACGAATTCCTAAATAAACAAATTCCTAAATAAACAAATTCCCAAGTAAACGAATTCCTAAATAAACAAATTCCTAAATAAACAAATTCCTAAATAAACAAATTCCTAAATACATAAATTTCTAAATAAATAAATAAAGAGAAAAAAAGAGGGAGAGAGAGAGAGCGAGCGCGAGGTCTGCTTCTCACAGACCAGACGAGATCCAGAGAGACGAGAGCCGGATGATAAATATCGAGACCGCAGTCGTGCTCCGAGTAACAATTGCGCAGGCCTCTTCTTGTCACGTCGAATCTTTTTTTTTCTCTTCCCCCCTCCCCCTCCCGCTCTCTCTCTTCCACTCCTTCTCCCTCCATTCCCCTCTTCGCGTTCCATCTCTCTCGCACCCTCGTTCTTCAATCTCGAATATGAACGTGTACATCGATTGAGAAGGAAAAGGGCGCGATGAGGTTGCCACCGAGGCTCGAAAGGTTGGTTAGGTTCGTTCAACGCTCAACGTCCATATACCAGTTCCATCCTCGTGCCGTGCTTGGTACCCCCCTTAACCGGAAGTCGCCGTTCGCCGGAAACTACCTCTTCCCCCCCTCCCCCCCACGCCCCCGGAACGCCGTTCGAACTCTTCGAGAACGGGTGAACGATCACGACTCCATGAGAACGAATTTTCGTCGTTCTGGCACGCTGATTAAATTCCAAACGGTAAAACCCCCTCAAACGTGTTTGGGTTTGGGCCTCGTGCCGTCAGTCTTCCTTCTCTTTCACAAAGGGAAATATAAAATCCTGTTTCGGAAATTCAATTGTGTTTGTGCTTGGCGTAAAACACTTCCGGGTCTCCTTTTCAACGAAGAATGGAAATTCGTTAAGACTGACGCGTTGATCCGACGTCCGATCGAGATTTAGGATTTCCTTGGTTTTTTGGGGCGAACAGGAGGGCACGGGGAAACTGTGGGAAACTGGGTTTGTAGGGGTTTTCCCATATTTATGATTACTGGCTGTACCCACGCTTTCATTGATCCCCGGAGATCGAGGGATCTTCGACTCGAGTTGAAGGCGGTCACCCTACTGGTGATCAGAAACGGATCGAATATCGTGTTAATTATGAGACTAAAATACGTACGATTTTTTGTAAAAATTTCTTTTCATTTATATAAATTTTTCATATTTAGTTCTTGTAAGGAGATATTACTTGATTTGAATAACAAAACATTTTTCGTGAACATTTTTTGAAGATTTTTGTTTCGGCTTGTTTGGGTTCATTTCCAAAAATTCAACAAAATTATTTTCTACTATTTATTTACTTGGAAAAAAAAAGTACCTGTCAATAAATTAAAAAAAAAGTTTTTCAATCTTCGTGTATTAATCATTCATCGTAATAAAATTTTTTAAAATCGTTTCTCCCGTTCCATAATTTTCATTTTCAAAAATGATGTTCTCCAAAAAAAAAAAAAACGTTTTTCGTTTTTCGTATACTAATAATAATACTTATATTGACAATAATAATTAAAAAATTTATAACAATTTCTATCTATATAATAACAATTTTTATTCCATTTTTTTACTTGGATTATTATAATTTTTTTAAAGAAAAAATAATTTTTTACTGGGATTATCATAATAATTTTTATTAAGAAAAAATCATAATTTTTTACACGAATTATTATAATAATTTTTATTAATAAATAATAATAATTTTTTACTCGAATTATTATAATAATTTCTTTTAAGAAAAAATAATAATATTTTACGCGGATTATTATAATAATTTTTGTAAAGAAAAAATAATAATTGTTTACTTGGATTATTATATTTTTAAAACGAAAAATAATAATAATACAAGGGAAAAAATTTTTTTACAAAATAATTCTCTTTTCTCGTCCTCGAATGTTGATTTCCACGAATTGGACTCGAACGGTTTACAAAGCCAATATTCCGAGTCGTATCTGTATTCAGCGTTAGTATTCTCGCTCGGGAAATAATTCACGAATGATGATCGAGAGCCGTTACAGACGAAACTCGATTCGAGCGGCAGGCTCGGTTTGCTCGAGGCGCACTCGTTTTAAATAATGCGACGCTGATTGTTATAGCGAGGCGATGACGATAATGATGGTATTGGTGGTGTCGGCTCGGGTTCAAATGGAATCAACGATGCTGGAATGATAAGTGAGCCGTGATACGCACCGAGTACACGACCGCCCATTCGACGCTCCAAGTCCTACTCATTCGATTAGGAAGTGTATTTTTGTCCCTTGGGTTTCTCCCTCGAACCGTTTTTATTCTCCGTTCGGTGCAACGTATTCCTCCCTTTTTACGTTTCCTTTCATTTTTCGCGATCCGAGAAGAATGCACCATTTTTTTTTTCGAATATTCAAAAACGGAAAAAAATTGGGAGAATTTTGAAAAAGTTTCGTCAAAAATTGCGGAAAAATTTGATAAAATATTTCATACAAAATTCAGGAAAAATTTGATAATATATTTCATAAAAAATTCAGGAAACATTTGATAAAATATTTCATACAAAATTCAGGAGAAATTTGATAAAATATTTCATACAAAATTCAGGAAAAATTTGATAAACTATTTCATACAAAATTCAGGAAAAATTTGATAATATATTTCATACAAAATTCAGAAAAAATTCACGAAAAATTTCATTACAAAGTCCAGAAAAATGTCATTAAAAATTTCGGCAAATTTTCATTAAACATTCTGGAGAAATTCCATCAAAAATTCCGAAAACATTTAATCAAATATTCCGGAAAAATTGCATTAAAAAACTTCGTAAAAGATTTCCTCAAAAATTCCGGAAAAATATAATTAAAAATTCCAATAAAATGTTATTGCAAATTCTAGAAAAATTTCGTTCGTGAATTGCTTCGGAAAAATGGCCGATCCGTATTTAAGGAATATGATCAATTGGCGCGCGAAACACAGATAAAAGTAATTCGATACATCGATAAAAAGAGAGTAGAAGAAAAGCAAACGTCTGGGTGCCACCACGAGGCAGGTCGAGCCACTCATGGCTACCGTCTGCTCGAACAGACATGCGCCTGCACCTGCGACGTTTTCTCCCTTTCTAATTCTCCCATTGCTCACATTCGGCTCATTGGCGGTTGAGTAACGCGATTCTTTTTTTCTTTTCGTTTTCTTTTTGTTTTCCTTCTTTTTCTCTTGTTTTTTTTTCTTTTGTTGATTTTTTTTTTCATTCGACTTCGATTTCGTTCCAACGCGCGCGAGCTGGATCAATTACACGCGTTGGTCACACAATCCTTCGGGCCTGTTAGGTGTAAACTTTGAATTCGTCATTTCCTCAGTGGTAACGTAATTACGGGAGGGATTACGTATCACAACGAAATCGATTGTTTCGAGTGTTGGAGATGAAAAAGAAAATACATAAAAAAAAAAAAAAAATCGATCAATGCTCGATAGGAAAACTTTAATTGAATTTATATTTAATTTAATTGATTATCAATAATGACTAATCGTTGTCAATCTGCCTTCGTTGATGAAAGAAAATTCATTAATTTAAAGATATTTATGAACTGTAAATAAGTATTTGAAGATAATTATTTTCAAATGAATTTTCCTGAAATAAATAATAATTATAAATAAATTCCTAAATAAATACTATTTAATTATTAGCAGATAACGATTATTTTTAAAACAATGAATTCTCTTGAAATGAATAATAATAATTATTTATTTAATAACACAAATAATAACAAAAACGAATTAATTTTCGTTTCCTAAACGTTCGGTTTATACATATAATAGCGATATAATAATGAATAAACCAAAATATAATATTGTATATAATTGATAATAAAAAATTGCCAATTCTCAATTTAATTACTAAATAAATAGATTAAAAGAAAAAAAAATCTAAAATTGTTCATTCGGTTATTGAAATAATAATGAATACCTATTTGCTAATAAACGCATGAACAATCCCTAGTTATCCTCGTTTACTGATTGCTTACTTAACGAGCAACACAGTGGAGCACAGAGTGACTCATTAAGGGCTTCGCTCCATTAGCCATTTCCGGGAGTGCATTCGTTTGTTTGGGTTTTCGGAATTCCTGAGTTTGGCTATAGGAGTCGAAACAGGGATGGCCACTCTTCTAAGCTCCGTTTATTCGTTCAACTTGCCCAAACGGGTCGGAGAAAATTTTTGTTCACGTCCCTATCTGCTCCGGATATCTGTCACGATAGCTTTGAAATGCGTGGGGGAAATGTGGAGGCGGAGAGGGGGAGGGGGGCGTAAATTCGTCATCCTCGAATGAATTTGTGAAAAGGATTCGACCGCGTGTAGTTTACACGTCAACGAAGAAACACAAAGAAATTCATGATTTTCCTTTCGTTATTATTATTTTCATTAAACGACATTTTTTAATTTAACGAAATTTTGAGGTAACTTTTAATTTAACGAAAAATTAACGTATTTTTTCATTTAACGTAATTTTATATTCAATGTAATTTGACATAGTTTCTTATTTAACTAAATTTTAACGTAAACTTTAACTTTACGAAATTTTAACGGAATTCTACCGTAATTTTTCACTCAACGAAGATTTTATCGGAATTTCAACGTAATTATTCATTTTCGTCGGTTTCGCTGTATAAATAACGAAGTTATCGAAAATTGCTTCGATTTTCGTTAGATACAGATAACTAGAGCCATCTATCGGAAAAATCATGGATTTATTTTTACTACACCTGATATATAAGATATTTAACGTTTACTTAGTAAGACTCAAATGCTCGGCTGATTCGCCAAACGGTCCAAAATTCAATGAACTTCCGGAATACCCTTTTTCGTCAATCCACTTCTTCGGCTTGTTTGGGTTAGCGAGATGGTCCGAAATCTCATCTTGGATTTTATATTTCTCGTCATTTTGGGGTTAGGATCGGCTAGCACGGTTTTTGGGTTCGTTTGGGTTTGTTCGGGATTCACCTGATAGTCGGAGAAGACGCACTTGACGTTAATCCAATGATGGGCGATGATGGTACAGTTGCATCCGGGCATCGCGCATATCCCAACGGGCCCGGGAACCTCGGCAGTTCGTACGTGACTGGGTAAAACGATGAGGCACATTATAAACACGGTAGAGCTCGAGGCACAAGCGAAACCACTCCTGATAGGTCTCGAACGCATTTTTTCGATATTCAAATTTCTATCGAGGTTCTTTCCTGTCCCGAGGTTAGCCATATTGGAAATTTCGTCGAGAAGGATCGAGCTCGATAAAACGCAACGAAGAAGCGGGCTACGCGTGACGGAGGTTAAATTTCGATCTCAAAGACCCGTGGATCTTCGCTGGCACGTTCGTTTTGCACAAACACATTTTACGATAGATTCGCAACGGGAAATCCTTCACTAAACGCACTTTGTCACTTGTTTGGGTGATATTAGGAAAAAATTAGAAAAAAAAAACAATTCGTAACGAACCGATATTTGAGGTTAGGAAGCCGTTTTCACTCGCGCAACGGCGATCGGTGTCTTCGTTTCTTCGACATGCTTTTCTCTCTCTCTCTCTCTCTCTCTCTCGCTCTCTCTCTCTTTTTCTGTAGTCACTTTGTTTGGGTTTGTTTGGGTCTCTTTTCCTCCTTTTCCCTTTATTCCTCTTTCACCGTCGTTTCGTTTACTTTTTTCGCGTATTTCGTGAGCCCGGAATCAAAGCGCCATCTGTCGAACCCTTTTTGTCGTTCGGCGATGAAAAACTGGTTTTCGTTCGACACCTACGTGCTTCGTGTTGTTGTTTGCCTTTTTTTTTTTCTTTCTTTTTCGAACCGAGTAACGGCAGGGGGGGGGCTTACGAGTTTAGAGTTTGGCAGCCGGTCGCGCGATCGTGACGGAGGTTGCTTTCGAACTGGCAAGAGAGTGGCACACGATCGGAGAACGCTTCGACGACCCCCACCGCGTTTCTACGCTTTATTCCGTATGTATAACCGTGTCTCTCACGAAGTCTCGTTTTCTCGGCCACGCCGCGTGTGCTTCTTCGAGACTTTTCAGACACCGAAAGAGCGAACGAGGGGGAGGGGGGGGGCTTGGCGGCACGAGGGAGGGGAGCAAAGAAGGGAATATAAAAAAGAGTCTTGGACGCGTGAGAGACACACGCGTAGCTTCAGGATCCGAGAAAAGCCGTTCCCCTTCATCCATGGACCGTCCAATGCCGATCAGATCCGAAGAATGAAATCGAGAAGAAATCGGAAACGTTCGGTCTCCGTTTAACGCTCGTTCGATCGAGCCATTTTTACAGCACGTCTGATTTTAGGTTTTTTTTTAAATGTTTTTTTTTTCTTATTGCTTTTTTGGTGGAGGAGGGGAAATAGAATGGAGGGGAGTGGGGGTTTTACTATTAGACAAAATCCACGTTTTGAGTTCGATTGAGTTCGTTCGTAATTAGTAGCTTTTTTTTCTTATTTACCAATAAATGTTTTTATTAATAATTTTATTTAAAAAAAAAACATTTGTTTTTTATTTTCATTTTTTTTATCAACCAATATATATTTTTTTATTCAAAATCTAGTGAAAAGAAAAATTGTATTTCATTACTTTTTTGTTTCTATTGACCAGTAAATATTTTCTTATTCAAAATTTTATTAAAAAAACGAATTGTATTTTATTACTGTTTTTTTTTTTCTTATTCGCCAATACACATATTTTTATTAAAAACTTTATTTTACAAGAAATTGTGTTCAGTTCTTTTTTTTTTGTTATTAACCAATGAATTTTTATTTCGAATTTTATAAAATTGAAAATTGATTTTAATTACATTACTTTTTTGATCGACCAATATATATATATATATTTTTTAATTACAAATATATTTTCTTTTCAATTCTATTAATTTTCTTATTTTTTCATATGTACCAATAAATATATTTTTGAATTCGAAATTGAAAAAAATAATAATAATAATATTGTTGAAAACGCGGAATCGGTAGAGATTTCGAGGTGGAACTCCCCGTACATTTATATCTATATCTTATGTAGAGGCGCACGAACACACAGCAAATAACAGGTCTCATTGCCGCGAGCGATCTTTCTCGGGTTCCCCGGGACTTTTTTCAGCTCGTTTAACAACGGTACGCGATTAAAAAAAAAAATGATCGAAAAATCACCGCGATCGAGTGTGTTCCCCGATCTTTGGCCATACTCGGTGCGCGTTCCCCACTTTCAAAGTTTTTCATAAAAAAAACAAAAAAAAAAAAAACAAAAGGAAAAAAAAAAAAAAAAAAACAATCGGAAAAAAAAAAAAAAAAAAAAAAAAAAAAAGCACCAACCCAAACCCAAATCGATAAAACGAACTCTACGAAAAAAAAAGATATTAAAAAAACAGTCGAGGTTTTAGAAAATCGGGGTTTGTACCACTCGTCCGGTCGCTAGCCAACCGGGCCCTCCTTTCGCGCTCCAATTTTCACTTTCCCCTGATGACAATAATTTGCGACTTGGAAAGTCACGAGAAATCTTGAAAAATCATGAAAACGTTGCAGGATTTTAATGAAGGCAGACAAATTGACATTTGAGGCCAAAGAAGTCGGGGGGGGGGGGGGGGGGCTTTTTTTGTAAAATCTATATTTATACTTGGGTTTGTTTGGATTCGTTAGGATTACGAATATAAAAAATTAACTGTATCTGTGATTATTTTGAAGCAAAAGTTTGTTTTATTGGATAAATAAAATGTAATTTTTTCGAATAGAAGAATAATTAAAATACAATTTATTAAATTCGTTTTCTATATTAAAAAAATTTTATTTAACAAATAGAATATATATTTAAAAAATGCAATTTTTTAATATATATTCTAAAAAATTGACTGTATCTGTGATTATTTCGAAGCAAATATTTGTTTTATTGGATAAATAAAATGTAATTTTTTCGAATAGAAAAATAATTAAAATACAATTTATTAAATTCGTTTTCTATATTAAAAAAATTTTATTCAACAATATAATTATTCTATCCGCAAAAAAAAAAACAATAAGACCAAACAAAAATCAAACCGGTTCGAAAAATCTTTACTTTAACTAAACTAAAAAAATCGATAATAGATTAATTAATTAACCAAACAAAAATTCATTTAACCAAAAAAAAAACAAAATGTTATTTCAAAAAAAAAAAAAACGTGAAAATTATCATCGATCAATAATTTTTTTATTTTTATTAACCGATAAATATTTTATTTTTAAAAAGTACCCAATGGGCGGAAGAAAACCCATACGACGATGGATACTCTCCTATAACCTTAAAAATACGAAACTCCTTATCGGAAACGATTTCGCGATGGTGAAACACCGGCAGCGATGGAAAGATGAGATCAGGGGGGAAAGATGGAGAGACCGGTCCGTCGACCATTGGGAATCGTGGCCGATCGGTCTGGATCACGATATCTCGACTCGGTGCATCGCCCTCGAGGCTGGCGCACGGCTCATGGGTGATCTACCCGGATCGTAGTCGATCCAAGATCTCCCCATATACCAATTAGGGGCATCGACGAGCCAACGGAAAACTCGTTTCCGAACCATACGTGACTTGCACGGTTATATACCCATACACGAGTGACAATTTCCTGTTAGGTTAACCAACGCAACGTTACGAATGTCGGGGTCACTCGTTAACCTCAAATATCAAAATATTTCTATTTTTCCGTTCTCTCTCAGTTCCGTTGAGTCACGTAAGATTTGGTCAACCGACCGTTACGAAATACAGTGAAATTTCGTTCACAAGTTTCTCACTTGTATCTTTTCGCACTTAAACGTTTTACCCACTGCGCTTGCATCCTTCTGAATAATCAATATGTTTTTTGACTTGTCACTTGTCACTTGTGCACTCCGCTAATTCGTAACCTCCGTCGGTATGTTACCTACCGTAAGCTGCAGCAGGGAGAAATGTCCGAAAATATTCTAGAAACGTTTTTTTGCATGTTCCCGGTATAATTTCGTACTTTCGGGAAAAACTCGGGCATATTCGTAATCAGCGGGAAATTTTCGCTCAAATATATCCTTTTAATACTTAAAAAACGGAAAAAAAATTTTTTTCGTCCTCCCAGGACACTTTTCCGGAATCTCAAAAATCACGATATTTCAAAAGGTCGTAAGATGACCTTCTCGTAGGTTATGGGGATTCATTTGGGGGGTTTGGAAAAGGTTTTTGCCTGACTTAAATAATGGCGTTGGATTCGTATCGATATCTCTAATAGTTTTCCCGGAAAGTCCACTTGAAAAATCGCTAA
>JAPYZI010005370.1:0-20467 GCA_030523105.1 Ophioninae sp. A BG-2022a | reverse complement strand
CTGAACTTTTTTGATCTTTTTTCAAATGTTTTAGAATCGTGAAATTGGTGAAGTTGAGAATAATTTCAAAGTTTTTAATTTTTCATAATTTTAGGTAAGGTTATTTCTTTCACCTTCGAGTCCAAGGCAAAATATTTCATATTTTGCATTACATTTTTCTTTTTCAAAACAAACATTTTTTCCTTTCAGTTTAGGGTTCAAGGAAGGCATTGAATTTTTTCAATATTTTTGTCGAATATTTTAGAATCGTGAAATAAGTGAAGAACGATTCACCATTAGGATTTAAGGGTGGTGAAAACAGCGTTGGATTAAGAAGATTGATTACACTCAATACGTATACGTATTTATTTAAACAAATGCCCACGTTGTTTACCTGTGCGGAGGAATAACGAGCGGAGTCTGGGGATGCTGATGATGATCTCGCGCTGCTGCACGACATTCCATCGCTTCCCAGGCTGCCGTGAAAACTTCCATGGAACGAGTTGGACAACGGTCCAGGAGATGCCGGTGAGGCGGTCAAGGGTGACTTGGATCTAACAGATTCGGCTCTCGACCTGAAAGATGTAGTCAGAAGTCAAAAGAATACAAAAACTACTATACCGTTTCCATTAGGCTATTACGATCAGCTGTGACGTTGATTTAGGAGCATGTAGAAGTTCGACATAACCTCAAAAATTTTCGAACACGTTTTTTTCATGGACAATCAAGATTTTCCAAAATAATTCATAGAACAAAAGGCTGATGCTTTTAGTCGACTTTAAATATGATTTATCGTTGAAAAAAGTGCTTAAAAATTTCAGCTATCTCTCACGGTGTTGTATTTCACGTGATACAACTTCTACATCGTCTTATGCGTACGTATAAACATAGAGTGTACAAAGCAACCGGATCAAAATTGCAAGTCGATTTACGATTGTTTTTTTTAATTTTTATTTTTATATTTTTTCTACTTATTTTTTTTTAAGGAAAACAACGATTAAAGTCGTGACTGGATCTGGATCATTAACGATTTTTATTTTTTCGTTCCGCAAGGTGATACAGGGAAATCCATTTCTAATCGATGAAACGAGACAGATTATTATCTTTTTTTTGTTTTTTTTTTTTTTCAAATAAATTTATTAAATTTTTATTGAAATACAATAATTTTTATTTTTATGAAATATCATTTCGATTTTCAGAGATAAAATCGGGTCTGATCAGTATTTCGAACTTGCAATTTTTTAATCCTCGTAACGTAACACTTACAAGATGCTTTATACCAAATGAGACATTTAGAGAGTAAAAAGACACCTAAACATATTTATTATTTTGTTAACAGGAATTGTACGATTACAAGTTTTGCAAAGTTTACAATTTATCTTCCTGTACGTTATGGAATCGAATGTTTTTCACTGTTCACAGGAAAATCTTACCAATACCAAAAAGTAAAACTTTCATTTAGTAAAAATGCGTCCGTACAATTAAATTTGATGTATTGATATTAAGACGGAACAGCAACCGAAATGAAAATTTCATACATTATCGACTCGAGTCGGTAAAGCAGAACTGACGCGAACTACAGCCATCTACCACTCGACAACATTGTCGTTTTTTTTATTTTCCAATTTATTTTAAAACTTTTTGTTTTCCATCATATTTATTTTCAATTATTTTAAAACATTTATTTTTGAAACATTTTATTTTCCATTATTTGAAAACTTTTTATTTTCCATCACGGTTTCAGCATGATAATACGATATAATTTTTTTTTTAACTGAAGAAATTCGATGAATAGACAGCTGTTCGTCTACCAATTTAACATTGCCCGCTCGAATTTTTTTAAATTCTGAAGAACCGTTTTGGAAATACGTGGGTATCTATCATCCTGTTCTGCATTACCGACGACGATGGTCCGCCGATTCGTCTTAAAGTGACTCTTACGGTGCGAAACAATTATAAACTTTTACGCTTATTAATTGTAAATATTTTTTTAAATTACATTTAATAACAAGAAACAAATGATGAACTACACTACGAGACTATCGTGCCGACTAATGTTCGAACAGTTTATTCGTTTCTTGTACCTGTCTGGTGACAGCTGATCGACAAATCCGACCACCTTCTTTTTGGTCCCACTCGAGCTGAGCGAGGGCATACTACGGGGAAAGGGAGAATAATGTTTCTAACGTGTCGTTTATTATTTTTCCAAAGTTTAACCGAACGATTGATGAATATTCATATGTGGATCATCACGTTGATCCGGTATCACGGAACATGCTGATACATCGAAAATTATGTCTTTTTTTTGGAAAGCCATGATTTTACTTTACAACCTGACGAAACGCTTTGTCATCGTGCCTACTCAAGAGTATCGCGCAGTTCCATCAAACCGAATCCACACTTCGCGACGAATCTAATTATTCAAATACATCAAGCGAGACATCAACGTTATGACAGTGAATCTAGGCTCGTTACATCATTCGTAACTCCTCGACCCTTTTTCTCCCAGCACAGGAAATATGGGATTGTTAACTATCAAAGCCATACCATCAGTTACACAGTGACATCAAATCTGTTACTTCCGGAAACCTGGCTCTTGATATGTTCTGTTGAAAAGTGCAAGGACTCAATCGTGAAAATCATTTTTATTTTTATCATTTATTCCCCAAACGTTTTTTTTTTTTTCGATGTAAATTTTCCAAGCATCGAAAATTCTTTTTTCAAAATATTCTTTTTTTTTTTTTAAATCAGAGATTAAATTGCAAATAGCAACAACCACTGATCAAGCCATCATTTTGCACATACCTTTTGTTCTAACATTTTAAAAGTTGCTCCATAAATTATATATCTGGCAAGCCTCGAAAGGTTTTTATAATAATGAAATTTAAAAATATTCATTTTACCGGATTTTTGCAATATACAGGATGACCGATGATGCAACTTTTTATTGGAGGTCAATCTAGAGGTCATTTGAAAAAAAAATGAAACCCCAACAACTACGAATCAAAATTGAGTAGTTAGTGAGTGAGTTTTAGTTTTACAATTTTTACAAACGTTCGAGCTAATTCTATTTTTACAAGTATCGAGCTGATCAACGAAAGCAATTTGTAAAAGCTGACGAGGGAATAATGATAGTTAAATGAAATGCTAAGTAAATGTTAAAATAAATGCAGGTGAAGTACAATAAAATAAATAATCGTTAAATTTCGATATTTTCAAAATTACTGCACCTCGTCAAAAATCGGTTTGGGGAATCTCTTGGAATGTGGGAAACGAGGTATATGCAAGATTTTAACTGGACCAGTTGATGATACTTTTTGCAATGGCTTCTCCAAGTTGTTAACTGCAAGAAGGAAGTCGATTAAGGAAAAGAATAATATCATAACTGAAACACAGTTAAAATCGTTCCCACTTCCAGTCCCCTGTTCTGATTGATTTCGTGCATTTTTGGATGTATATTATCCTTTTCGGTGAGAAAACAGTTTTACAGTGGGAAACTCATCCTCAAAGTTTTCTAGTTACACACATTTTTTATTATCAACCCCTATTTTGTACTTTCGGCAAAAACTCGAGCATATTCGTAATCAGCGGAATATTTCCGATCAAATACACCTTTTTAATACTTAAAAACGGGAAAAAAAAATTTTCGACCTCCCAGGCCACTTTTCTGGAATCCCAAAAATCATGATATTTCAAAAGGTCGTAGAGTGAGCTTCTCATGGGCTATGGACATTCAATGGGAGGGTTTGGAAAAGGTTTTTGAAAATCGCAAAAAAAGAGGCAAAGGGGTATGTATGGAAAAATTTGCAAAAATCGATGGTCCAACTTTGAAATTCTGCCAAAAATCGAAAAATCATCAGAATTTAATGATTAAAAAAGGATTTTCAAGGTAAAATCCTCACGAAGAGATTGCGCTTAGGGTGGAGTGCCGAATCCTAAAGGAAAAAAACTTATGGACGATTAAGTGAAAAAACGTAATGTCCCCAAAAGTCGAAAAAATTTTTGGATTTTTAATATTTTTTTTATAGGTCTATTTCGATGTAATTTGATCCCCTAAACACGAATCCACCATTAATTTCCCCTAATACCCAAAATTTATAGGAAAAAATGTCGAAAAACTATTCCCGAATGGTTTTTTCGCATTTTCCCAGTCTAATTTTGCACTTTCGGCAAAAACTCGGGCATATTCGTAATCAGCGGACAATTTTCGATTAAATTAACTCTTTTAAGAGTTAAAAACGGAAAAAAAATTTTTTCGACTCCCCCCGGCCACTTTTCCAAAATCTTAAAAATCACGAAATTTCAAAAGGTCGTAGGATGACCTTTCCGTAGGCTATGGGGATTCATTTGGAGGGTTTGGAAAAGGTTTTTGCCTAACTTAAATAATGGCGTTGGATTCATATCGATATCTCTCATAGTTTTCCCGGAAAGTCCACTTGAAAAATCGGGAAAAAAGAGGCAAAGGGGTATGTATGGAAAAATTTGCGAAAATCGACGGTCCAACTTTGAAATTCTGCCAAAAATCAAAAAATCATCGGAATTTAATGATTAAAAAAGGATTTTAAAGAGAAAATCATAACGAAGAGATTGAGTGCAAAGTGGAGTGCCAAATCCTATAGGGAAAAAAGTTATCGATGATTGAGTGGAAAAGGTTATTTCGCCCAAAAATCGAAAAAAGTTTTCGATTTTTAATATTTTTTTTATAGGTCCATTTCGATGTAACTTTGTCCCCAGAACACGAATCAACCATTTATTTCCTCCAAAACCCAAAATTTCGATAGAAAAATTGTCAAAAAAATATATTAGAAAAGTTTTTTGCTTTTTCCCAGTCTAATTTTACATATACGTGTGTGTCTTTTCGTTGCGAGCGAACTACACGCGTCTTTTCTCGCCGCTGCTCTCGTAACGAATCCACACGTACACAGACATACACTTGCGGCCACGCTTAGCGCTCGAAAATTGTTCGTCATTCCCTTAAACCCCAACAAATAGTGGTCAAATTTATGATTACGTACTGACTTATGATGGATTCGTGATTTTTTAGAAATTCTTAAGTTTGTCACCAAAATCAAATAATTCAGCAACAAAAAATACAAATCCAAATGTTCAATTGATACTTTTCTGAAAGCCGACAAATGAGTGAAAAAATGAAGAAAAAGAATGCATGTCTGTAATTCAGATAATCTTAGAAATAATCGCATAAGCTCAGAAAAAAAAGTATTAATTTAATGTCCGGGTTGGTATTCGTTTACATTTTTAATTATTTGTATTCAGTAGAAAGCCTGAGAAATTCGAAAAAATGGAAAACCACTGGAACTTAGAATTCACTGGATTGGATTGGATTTTAACCGCTGGTTGATGTAGTTGTTAGAAATGACATCTGGAATGACCCGTTTCTAGGAATTGATCGAATTTCCGGTTACCCCGTATATCATTAACATTCGATTGGTTTTTATTTATGTACACAACGGTAAATGGCTTCAACATAGGATGCAACGATAAAGATCTTGTTTCTATTAGAGTTTCGTCCAATGTATGACGGCTAAGAACAACGAATTAAAACAGAAAGACAATTAAAAAAAAGGAAAAATTCCAAACCTGTTTGACTTTGGGGTAACGATATCTCTGGTCTCCGAGGTGTATTTTCTCTCGGCCCTTCCACCGTTGAACAATTCGACGGTTTCCCTGGTGACCGTCTCGAGTAGGGGTTCACCACCGCCCCGGCGACCCTTGCTAAACGTTCGCTGATCCGTTTTTCGCACCATGACGACGCGGGATAGCGGCTGATTGAACTCATGGCCGTGCATCGTGGGTGGTATCATAGCCAAAGGCTGCGACAGCGGACCACCGACTCGCGGTGATCTGCAACAGAGAGATTACATTTCCAAGTAAAATACAGCAACTCTCAGTTATTGTTTCGATTATATCCGGCATTCTCGTAATTATTATCAAGCTTTGCTTTATTACGAGGTAAATGAGGAAGAACGCTGGCGCTGGTTCTTTGATGACGGACGAAAAAGAAAAAGGACTGCGGTGAATAGAAAATAGTGTCGGTTGCGGTTGGAACGGACTGCGGACCACATGGTCCGGGTAAACATTTCTCAGGGAAACCTAGTTTCTTGTTAAGAGGCCGCCGCAGATCCTCCCCCTCGTTTGCCGATGAGGGTAATAGTTTCCCATGGTTTGCCCAAACGGCTCTTCAGAATTTCAACAAATTTGACTGAATATTGTCCAATTGATAGACCAACGACTGTCTTCTTTCCAAATCACGCGAATCGACAAAAAAAAACATTGACTGTTCTATTGGGTTTGCAAGAAAGTAATTTTGGTTAGCAACGGTATATATATATACTGGTCCCAGTTACGAATCCAATTTGCGAATCCATTTTGCTTCCGGATCCAATGCGAGATCGTATTGGACTGGAAATTGTAGAATCACTTCACAGGGTCTTTATAGTTATTTTATTACGAGCTACCGGAGTTTACGTAACCGACAATACCTAATACATTGGCTCTTTCAGTCGATTTCTGTAATGATTGTGAATAAACGTTTCTGCGTTGTATACGCGAGCATGTCGTACTTGAAAACGTAAATGCGATGAGGACCGTGGCTTGACACACTTTTCACGGTAAAATTGTTGTGGGTAACTGTAGATACTTCCACCTCGAAGAAATTGACGCACGGCTGAAGCAATCTCTCGACCCGAACTCTGACGTCAGACAATAATTTAATACTTGGATGGGTGACCGCTTAACCGCGCACTGACTTGCGCACCCATTACTAAGTTGGAGCCAGTTTTATTTTTCCTGTCAGTTGTATTCTCATTGGAAACTCAGAATATGGCCACTTTTACAAACAAGGATTCTTCGTGCTTTCCCTGTGCCCTTGTGGGGGAAATATGACCACTCAATAAATGTTGACGGAATTCAAACGTAAGTAAACACAAATAAAACTTAATGTACAGGAGAAGTCAATAAAACGAAGGTACGTGTGGGGTACTACACGTACCAAGAAGGTAAACACTCGTTTGACGTCTGAAGATGTCATATTGAAAAAGATAAATAAAACAAAAGTCTAAGAAACGAAAAAGTATGAAACAAGAAACAAAGACAAAGGTAATTAGTAGCGTCTCTTCAGTTTTATGACCGTAAAATGTCGACAGAAGCCATCACCGTTATTTTCACACCAATTGCCCCCCCACTTTTCTGAGATGTCAACGAAAGATACAATTGTGAAAGACTGTTTTTGAAAATTTGCGAAGCACGTATCCGTTTGAAACATTGACGGATTTTTAAAAAGTTGTTTCAAGACCATTGTTAAATCTCCAGACTCTATTTAAAAAATCTTTAGGGGTCAAACGAAAATCTAGAAAAAATCGATTTCGTTTTTCCGACTCGAACAAAAAAGAACACATTATATAAAAATTGTCTGTTCAAGTACATAAATAAAACATATGAGAAAAAAAAACAAAAAATTCCACAATCCTTAACATCATTTATACATTTAAAGAATACGAATACAGTATGTTTTTATTTTATTCATAGACATCATCGTTTAGGGATTTATAGAATTTTATAAAATCCATAATAATTGGATTTTTATTTTTCGTTTCCGACGTAAATAGGGTAGCCGGATAAGGGCCTGAACAGAGCCTGATCCGTTTTACCACTGGCATTCGTGGCGGATCCGAAAATTTGTACGGTGAAGTAGTAACGGCATGCTGGAGCCGGTCCTAGTCTGGTTTGTAGCAGTATTTCTGGTTGGGATATTACTAATCTGTATTTGTATTGATATCTAAGGAGCCTAGTAGGCTTCTAATGCTTTCCGACACAACGATTCTTCTGTAAAGTTTATTACGCGATCACCCCCCCCCACTCTCTCTCTTTCTCTCTCTTGCTCTCTCAGTCAGCTCGTTTCATTCAAAGATTATATTACCACGGGTGAGCCAGTGCGATACATCCGCTAACATGATTTACTGAATGAATACTCTATCCTAAGCAGCTTCGCGTGATCATCGAGTAAGTCGGAAAAACTGATATGTTATATCACGATGATAATACGCCGTTATTTCTATTTGACTATCAATCGACGATTAATCAAACGAAAAACCATTCCATCAAATTCTCAAATACGGTTCTATCGTTTCGTCATAAAAATAGCATACATTTTTCAATTGGAAAATAATAATACGTTGTGGGGAGAAAAAAGTAGGATTTTTTTATTTCTTGACTGTATTTTCTAATGTATTAATTAGCAATCATAGGTGCTGCAACTAATTGCCTTCGAAACGTGTATTTTTTTATTTCATTCCTGTATTAGCCATCCACCATAAAAATGACATTAATAACGGATGGGAGAATCCTTGAAAATATGAAGGAAAAATTGAGTTGTACGGCTAATGGTCGATCCGTGCCAATGTTACGCAGCGTTAAATCCTGTGAAACTTTGGCGTGGCTCAAATTATGGCAGCGTTCCTTGATGCAGCCTTTTTTGTCGCCGATGCGTCCTAGATACATCGCAAATGTCCCTAAGCGTTCTTTTATTGACAACTTCAATACAGACTTTTAACAACAGCTGCGATATAAGAACTGTTTTATTTCAGTTGCCCTCGGGTTAAGATAGCGGTGATCAGTCATCGGATTTATCCGTGTGAATAAAACATACCTGGTTTATCATGAGAAACTTGCGGAAGTATTTCCGTTATGTTTCGGATGCCAACAGAAAAAGCCTTCTGCAGGCAAAAAATTGAAGTTTTTGAAAAACGCCACGAGTAATATATGATCAACGAATCTGTCAATGGACCCTGTACGATACAGACAACCGTTAGATTTCGAGTTACCGATTCAAACAATTACGAAAACATTGTTTTTGCTCGATTGTTCATTGGACGAACTTTATTATATACTTATGGAAATATTTAGACGTAGAGAGAATGAAAAATAGAACGATCTTTCAGGCGCCCTTCAGCATTCCCAGTAGATACCGTTGCAGCATTCCAACTTGGTATCATTGCAGAAGTTATTCAGCATTCCTACTCGATATCACTGTAGCATTTCCGCCAGCAGCAATCGCAGTATTCTTACTAGGTATCATTGCACGAATCATTCAGTATTTCTACTGGATATCACCGTAGAAACCATTGAGCATTTTTACTAGATATCATTGCAGGAGTCATACAGAATTTCTAGTAGGTACGACCATAGAAGTCCTTGCGGCATGTCCACTAGGTGCCATTTCAGCATTTTTAATAAGTATCATTGAAGTAGTTATTGTAGCTTTCCTAGGTAGCAAAGCAGTATTTTTACTGGATACCATCGCAAGAGTCATGGCAGCATGCCTACTAGGTACCATTGTAAAATTCACTGTCACATTTCTACCAGGTACCATTTTAGAAGCGATTCGGCATTTCCACTAGGTGCCATTGCAGAATTGCTTCTAGGTACCATCACCATTTTCTACCATGTATCATCATTTTAGCCACCCTTCAAGATTCCTACTAGATATAATTGCAGGAATAATTGAGCAGTTGTACCGTAGTCATCCAAAAGAAACAAAGCTTGATCTCCCGAACGTATTCGTTTTTGTTACAAACTTAAAAAAGACAACTGAAAGTACTTAGAAACTTTCGTCGAATCCTACACCACGATCGTCTCATTATCCAAGCGTTTCAGACTTACCGCGAAGACTGTTCCGCAATCGGACAATCCCTAATTTTATCCAATAGTGCAGCACTCCTCCATACTTGTCTTTCTTTATTTCGAATGAAATTTCGTCGAGAACTATCACGCTCGAGGAGCCCCGGGTATCTCGAATAGTTTCGCGCCGGTTCGACGAGCACCGGAGGAGCGTTCAGGACGTAACGCATACAACAGACTCGGGCAACGGAACCGTATGAACTGGCACGAGAACACCGTCTCGTGTATTATACCGAGCGCACTATCGTGAAAAGAGAGAGAAATGCTCCTCTTCTTGGATGAAGAGAGGTGGCCAATTAGCCGTTACTTGGCGTAGCATGCCTCTCACACTGGGAGGCTCAGCCGACCAGCGAACCACCTCCACGGCCATTCTCCTTTGCCTCTGTATCATCCACGATGGTTTCTCGCACGCTCAGTTGCAGCCGTTGCAGTTGTATCACGAGAAGCTCGAGAGGATCTTTTAGACCACGGACTCACACGCTCGAATACCCGTATTCCGAATACATCAAGTTTCGATCTCCTTGATGATGTGTCGAGCATAAACCATTGACCAGTTCTTGTGAGAATTATGGATTCGAGCACACGCTGCGCCGTTTAATCCTATTTCGTTATGAGCTCAAGGATTTCCCGTTCGTTCTGTCGAAATATCACGAAACAATTGATTCATCGATCGAACAAAATGATGGAAACGGTGCGTGTACTATTGACCCTCGGATAATCGAAGTAGGAGCTCTACCATGTGCCATAAAAGCGACAGGAATTGCTGATACGATTGGACCCAAATTTCTATCGTCTACCAATTCTACGAACATAAGTCCATTCAAAAAAACGTAAATATCAATGCGAAAAATGGGTTTGAAATTTTTGGCAGTTATGTAAATTTCCTATATATCCTTTAGGTATCAATGGATGAGCAGTCGAGTAAAAATTTAGTTCGGCGTCAGCGTCATATCGTACGTGTTTAGCCTTGCGAATAGCCGATTGCATAAATTAACACTTTGAAAATTAAAATGAATGTTCACTTTCGATAGTAATTGATGTCAAATTCAAATATATTGGCGCGTATGTGACTGAAGCTTTGTCGGTGTACATCTGTTCCAATCGTCCAACGAAACACTCTTTGGACACGTCGTACAGGGCGGATTCGTCGTTTTATCTGATATCTTCGGCACAATTCCCCTAATGCCTAAACCAATTCGACCCAAACGTCCCGGTCATTGAATCCGTCTCTACGACCTTGTACCAATCATGATGCACCAACCACTGTTCGAAATAACATCTAATATCGAATCCAGCAATATTCTTCTTGCGGTCAAACGGGACAGGTCCCATGTGGTTAGAAGGAAACCCAATGTTCTAAACACACCTAAAGTTATCGTATATTAATCATATAGAGGATTTCCATTTCGCGGTCAACAAGGATGGCAATCTTCCTCTCTTTCTCTTTCTTTCTCTCTCTTTCTCGATTCTCTTTCGGAGCGTTCTCGATGTACCGCTATCTCGTCTGACCGGAATCGGTGCTCTGGAACACACAAGCGGGGAGAGTACCGAGGAAGTCTTACGTGTATTCTCAACTTATATACTCATGAAAATCCACACCGAATTCCCCTAGCTCTGACCCTCGTCACTGTTTCTCAATCCTGCACCCCCCACCTTCCCCTATCCATCTTCCGGCATCGAAAGACGGTTGCACAACGTTACAAAAAAATACACCTACTTCGACTTCCTAATCTCTTTAGGAAATTCCTACGACGCACACTAATTTGTCTTAATTACGTTTCCGGGAAGCCCAAACTTTCAGCGATTACTCGATACGTCGACCGTTTCGCTCAGCTATCACGAGGGAATTGAATCACGGTGCCAGCAAGTTTAACCTCGTTTCTCAAATTGATGTCATTCATATCCGAACTACCAACCAATGAAACGCCAGCAAAAGGCATTTTTTCGTACTGCAATGAGGGTCCGCAGTTGGTCAATGGATATCGCTAGTAACGAAATATAATTTGGCCACTGGTTAATCGAAGTTTTGACATTGTTAATGTTTTCGTAATTGCTAAGTGCAAAAAAGAAACGAATTCGTTGTTACCTGGCGCTTACATTTTCGTCAGCAAGATTTAATGCAGTTTAGATATTCTTTTTTTTTTTTTTTGCTTTGGGCCTTGGATGTTAAAGGACCTTAGATAAGGTCCTTCAACGTTACAAATATTGGACAAAGGATAGTTTCAAAGTTTTTTTTTTTTTTCGCAACGAATAAACCAAATTTGCATTTAATTTAATCTTGGCTCAAAATTTATAGGAAATCGGGTTACCTCATTATTCATCTATCAATCAATTGACATCTAATATAATAATTCAATTAATATCAATTCGTGAAGTTTCCAAGTCTAAATCTTTCAACCGTTCCATCCGGCAGATAGTTTCTGAATCTGGAATCCTGCAGAGCTTCAACATTGGACACGTTTTTGTTTATAAATATAACAATAAGCTCATTTAACGTTTTTTTTATTCCCAAGAGCGTTGATAATCGTTTTTATTTTACAAGCATCGTGAGATAATATATAAATTCCTTTCGTAAGGGCTGTAGGCACACGGCCACAAAACGGTTGCCAAGAACCTTGAATTGGAAGATAAAAAATTAACTGGGGAATAAAATCCGATTTGTGGAACCGATAGAAGTGCATTTTTCTACTCCACCCCAATGACATTACTCATAAAACAATATCTTATAAATAATGCAGCCTTAAATATAATTATTTATACCAACCAAAAAAAACCATAATTATTTAATTTTAATTGATCATCAAATTATTGTAATTAAATTTACAGTAATCTGAAAAATGATTTAACAAAAATTATTTACCACTGGTTGACAAAAATTATTTAATATTAATTTGAAAACAAAAAACGATTAATAATTTATTACCAAAAATTATTCAACATTTATTAAAAAAAAAGAAACACCAAGATTTTTGGACTTGTGTTCTGAACGTATCGCAAAATATCACGTGCTCCGTTCACGTGACTGCGAATTATTCAAGCGTTTCCGCGACAAGGTGGAAAAAACAAAAATGAAACGTAAGAAAAGTTAGAAACGCGGCTGGTCAATTATTATCTAAGCTATCGAAAAGCCAAACCGATTCGACCAGACTCTCGTTCTGTGAACGTCGTAAAGCTAATTTCCACAGGGAAAACTTGTTGAAGTTAATCGAACACGGTAGAACCAGTGTTCCAGATTTTTTTGAGGCGGCAAAACGTTCGCAAGTCGTCAGGTGTTACAGATGTTTTTCTAAGCTCACTTCGTATTCCCTTGTGGGCTTTTCGAATTCCCTCAATCGCACACTTGTCCACTCGATTATTTTTTTATTTATTTTTTTTTTTTTTTTCGTAGAGTTTCTTATCGAATCCCCAGAGTGTAAGACCACATATCCAAAGCAGGAACAAAAGGAATCAAATAGAATTTCGCGTCGACGAAAACATTGTTTTTTTTTAATAATAAATTAAATTTTTTTTGTGAAAAAAAAAAGAAGTGGAACTTCCAAACTCGTTTTATACAAGTTTTCATTTATTTCTGGTAAAATCAATTAATAAAATTTGATCCACAAAGATGCAAATATGATTAAAAAAAAAAGAAATAATTGATTGTTGCCGTTTTTTTCTCCGTTGCGAAACGATCCGATACGTGGTCTCGAGGAACGGATCGGCAATTCGATACATGACGAGGTCACGAGAAATGCGTTTCGCGAGTACGGTAAAGTTCGATACCTAATATATATACACGGTTTTGCGATCCGAGGTGCATATCCAAAGGGAAATTGAGAGGACTAGAGTGTTGCATTGGATTTTCAGATAGAATTACGACTGGTGATTACCCCGATAGATGCAATTATGTAATAAGGATATTACAGAGGACGGGTGTCATCTAGGCTATGACATTCTAGTGCTCTCACCGTAATATAATTTTTTTTAATCGCGTTTTAAGCTTTTTTTAATATTCTGTGAACACGACACAAATATGGGTAGAAATGATCAGTAATTTTGCATTTTTAGCAAGCAATGGAATTTTTATATTTGATCCATTAAATGTTTTAGCCAATTTTCGTACAGTTTTTTAAAATATTAAATATAGATAAATATATTTTATATTTTAAAAATTCGGGGAAAGTAGAAACAAAAAAATTAAGTCAAATTAACAAAACAATTTCGTATGAGGTGAATACATTTTTCTTTTTAATAATAATTATAATTGAGTAATTATTTTTTTTTTTTAAATAAATATAATCAATTCAGGCGTACAGATATGCCAGGATTTTATTATAAAAAAATTTAAAAATGTTGAAATTGCTGTTTGGAAACAAACCCAAACAAACCCAAACAGAACAATTTCGTATGAGGTGAATAGATTTCTCTTTTTAATAATAATTATAATGAATAATTAATTTTTTGATGTCGATGAGTGAATAAGTGAGTAATTATTATTTTTTTTAATAAATATAATCAATATGCCAGGATTTTATTATAAAAAAATCTAAAAATGTTGAAATTGCTGTTCTGATTTACCAAGGCAATCATGACTCCACAAGTTTTTTTTTTTTTTTTTATACCGAAACGATAATTACATAAAATTTTTTTGAATATCGTTGAATTTCTTTAATTGTTTCCTGGCGTACACAAAGGTTGGTTCGTAAAGTACAAACCGGAGATGCATCTTCGTAATACAATCGTAACGAATTTTGTTGTTCCTTTAAGTACCACCAGCGATTATATCTAGATAAAAGCAAGCAAATTCAATGATAAATGTAACGATAACAGACGATAATCATAAATTTTACGCGTGTTCCATGAGACAGACGATTCGTCACCGGGGGCGTTTCATAATTTATTGTTGGTCTCTGAGAACGAAAAGGATAAAAGAGACACCTAGAATAATACGTGCGAGGTTTCATAGCGCAACCTTCAACCAATTTTACGGTGAAGAGAGCTTCATTATATATTTTTTTTTTACTGGAACAAAATTCGTCGGTCACGTTTTTTCGTCTCGTTTCGAATTGTTATGACGGCATTTGGACTGATAACTCTCGAAAAGAAAAACGATTGAAAAAAAAAAACTTGAAAAATGATTCCGGTTTGTCCATATTTAAAACACTTTTGGGCGTGGAATCGTTAAACATTTCAGCCTGAAAAACGAAGGTTGTATCCGAAATTAAAAAAAAATGGTTGCGCAGCTTTCTCATTTTTTTGGGAGTGCCAAATGACGTCAAAAACCCGTCAGATGCTTCGGAAACTTCAATTCGTTGTAACAAAAGCATCAAGTGGTTGTAATCGAAATTTCAGCAAATAATTGACAGCCGAGTTTAAATGCAATAAAATTAGCTCATTGATTTATTTTACTAGACAAAAAAAATTAACTTAATTTTAAAAATTGTGTCTTTTTAAAAATGTTTCTTTTTTCTCGTTTATCTATTTTCGTCTATTTGTTTTTTTTTTTTTTTTTTTAATCGAGAAGTTAGATTACCGATCCAAAATTAATAATCTTTGATTTTATAGATACAAAATCTAAAAAAAAAAATAAAAAAAGACGACACTCTGTCAACGTAATGTACCAATAATCAACGTTACATAGTATAGTTCAAAACGTTGATTCTCCGTACGTATGTGTGCGCATGAATTTGTGCACACGCTACGAACTATTCTAATGACTGATAATTAGCGAGTCCTACCGTACCCCGTCGTGATTGCATAACCTTGTGGTTATATACATCGCGGCATTGTCGTTTAATATATTCTCGGCTGAACAAGGCGCTGGCTTAGCAAAAAAAAATCCCCCGTTCGTACAAAACTTTTCCTGTAGATGCGCTCGCTCGTTGGATTCGTACAGCAAGAATCGAAGAATGGAGACAAGTTTTTTTGTAATTATGCAGAAGTGGGCCATCCCGCAAATTTTATCGATAATTTTTTTTTTTTTGTGCGAACGTTTTCCGTAATTCTCCACTAGTGAATTCGAGTGAAAGGAGACTGGGATTTTTTTAATTATTTGAATAAGCTATGGGTTTTCGAAATTTGAGAAAACGACAAAATTTTTTATTCATTTTGGCGTTTAAATTGGTGACGAAGAATAGTGATATTTATAAAATAAATATTTCAGAATATTTATTTTATAAATATCGCAAATATCATTTCCCCTCTCTTATTACATTAAAAAAAACAATATTTAAATTAAATTAAAAAATAATACTTACTCAAATACCATTTAAAAATTAAAAAATAATAATAATCCTTCATCCAATATACAGACAAATAATTACAGGTGACAAAAAATACGATTCTTCAATATTACATAACTTTTTTTAAATCTGATGGTGTCCCACTTCTGCATAATTACCAAGTTTTTATTCGTTCTCTGCATTTGTATTTTCAGGACATTCCCACGTCGATCTATTTTTTTTTTTTTAACATTTAAAATCGTTGACATATATTATTTTTTGGACGCGTAACGAATGTTCAAACGAATGGGATAAAAAGTATACACGTTGGGATATAATTGATATAATTGAGTTTAGCACGAATTCGGATACCCGAGGATACCACGTGGATATTTCGTCGACTGGTGAATGTGACCGAAAGTTTTTTTTTTTTGACCTCTCTTTTCTGTGGCTCTTCCTTCTCTGTCGACACGTTTGAGCTGTTAACGGTTCCCCAATGTCCACCACTGACCCAATTACTGAATTAATTGGTGAGTTAATCGGAGATGATCGAAATGATAAAAGCCTCTCAGCAAATGGGAAATTGAACATGGATTAACGAAAACAAAAAAAACGTTAATATACTTCGAAAGATTTTCGATAATACAGCCTTGATGAAAAGTATTAGACACGCCTATGTATTATTAATGTTTTAATAAGTACATAAAGTTATAAAATTAATAACTTTGACCGATAAATTTTGGAAATTCGTATTATAGAAGAACCCATTAAAGGATTTTCAAAATTAAAAATTCAATAACTTGAAAATTTTTGAAGCCCACTGAAAAACCTTTTCGTAGTTCTCTTAAAATATTAAAAGAAAGGTTTGTGCAAACTTTCATTTGGATAGGAAGGGGAGGAGTAGGCTTTTCGAAAAGTTACTCGAAAAAACTTAAAAATTCAATATTTCGAAAACTATCGCGAGTCGTCGAAAAAAGTTTTAGGGGTTCCCTTAATATGTTAAAACAAAAGTTTGTACAAAATTTTAGCTCGATCGGAGTATGGGGTTTCGAAATATGACTCCACACAAAAGGATGTTTGTTTTGGATTCATCGTCCCTGAAGGTTTCTGAATTAATTCCCAATTAAATAGCAGTAAACTGATCAAAATCCATGACAGCCTTGTACTTTAATCAACTAATGAACGATCCAACAAAAACGAGTAATTGGCTTGGGAAGCTTTATCAATGAAGTATCCAATTTACCTGCGTGAGTATATCCAACTCCGAGTGTTTCGAAATTAGAGTGGTTGTTGAAATTCGTAATAGCTCATCCGTGTATAGAGAGTTGTAGTTTCCGGTCACACCGGAGGTGTTACGAGTCACTCTGTCTATATAAAAGACTCGATTCACTCGGTCATCTTTTCTCCCCAGGTTTCCGCAATGACAAAACGAAACGAAACGAAAAAAAAAAAAACAGAAAAAAAAATACAAGAAAAGTAACAAAAAGGAGAATAAGACAATAAGTGACAATGTGGCTTTCACGGTTCGCTGAACGTGGTTGAAGAAGTCACGGACACGTTTTACGACTTTCGTTGTTTCAACAAAGACGGACGCGCGTGCGCAAAAAAAATAAAAGAAAAGTAAATAATAACAACGGCACTCGTGGCTCGCGTAATTTCATGATACCGAAAAGAAAGAGATTCGTTGTTGCGACAACCACTGGAGGTTTCTCACTTCCAATTTTGCCCGGGTCTGGAGATTCTCGTAGAACGATTACTGACGTACGTGTACGAGAAGATCCGCAAAAAAGTAAACGACTTTCCGTTTATGGCTGTGATGACATCGACCAGTGGGAATCTTATTTAAAAAAATTTTTTTTTTTTCATAAAAAAAAGAAAAGAAAAAATGTAAAAAAGGATCGTAAAATTTTTGGCCGAGGAGCCAAAACGAGGATAACGAGGGGCCCAGTTATGCGATGACCGAAACGCAGGTCGATGGGATCAGTCGTGATGAATGGCCCTTTGTTTTCCAGCCAGAAATATGTACCAATTATTATTATTATTATTATTATTATTATTATGATTGTTGAAATAATAAATATTTCTTCGTTTCGCGTCAGTTTAAATTGGGACGATCTCATACTTTTCAATCAAGAGAACCCTCTTAAGAATCAATGGAGACGAATTACATGAAATTTTATGTTCCGAGTATCGTTACAATTATTTCTCTTCTTTTATTCGTATTTTTGTCGTTTTTATTTTTATCGCGATCATCGTTTGCAAGACCGATAATGATAATAATAAACTTGTGAGAGAAAGGAGCTCACACTTTTGTTGAATCAGTTTGGAAAGTACCGAGAACGAGTTGAACGTAACTGTTGAAACGAAAATTATGATTTCGTTGCTACGGTAACTAAAATATTTCAATATTATTGTATTTTTTTTTTTTTTTGGATTTATTGTCGTATATTGTTACAGAAATCGTTCGTTTTGCAAAATTCGTTTGCTGGAGTATAGCTTCGAAATTTACAAATTTCGATCGTATCGTTCGTACTCAGTTTTAAAAATAATTCATTTCAATCTAATAACGAATTAAAACTCGGTAATGTTTATTTTTTATTTCTATAATAAATAATAATAAATTCGGAGTAACGTAAATATTCTCGATTTTTTAATTTATTTAATAAGGTTGTTTCAGATTATTATTATCTATAATTACCCGAACAAATTCAATATATATTTAGTTCTCCAATGATTGTTCATTAATTTTTCGTTAAAATAAATCTTTCACTAACGATTTTGCAAATTCACTAACAAACCCGATAAAACGATATATTTATTTGTTTCCCAGTCTGATCAATGGCTTGATCCTAAATCTTGATATAATATTTTCAAAATTTTTGGCCATTTAGTTACATTCGTTTTGCAACCATTAATCGTTTTGCGAACGTATTGCATTCATGCAAACCCAAACAATATTTTATTTATTAAATATTGTTTTATAAACGATTTTTAAAAATTTTTTATAAATGCATTGTAAGTAAAATAATATTTTATTTAATTGCTAAATTACTTTTTGAAGACATTGTAACTTCATGTATTATCGTTTGTTAAATTTTCGAAATTTAGTTCAATTTTAGTGACTTTCTATATATTCATCTAGTAACACCTCAAATATTCGAACATTTTTTACGCATTCAAAAATATCAAACATTTCATTTATTTCCGGTTACGGAAACTTTCGTGGCTTTATCGCAGTATCGGTGGTCCGTAAACATTGTGCTGTTGTAATTATGTGATTGCTCGGCCGTACGCAAAACCTGCTTTCTTATCTCCAAACCCGATCGCGAAAATTCATTTAATCGTTTTATCGCGATCATTCGAGTAATTTATGAATTAGCCACGACTCGAATAATTGAGTTTTCCTTTCGAGTTACGAATTTTTGTGCACCGAAATATTAAAAAATATCATATTTTTAATACAAAAATTTTAAAGTTTTTCAATTGGGATGAATGTCAGAACGCAAATTCGACAATTTTCGAGTTATTTATATCTCATATGGTCAAGAATGTTCACAAAAAAAGAAAAATTTTTTTTTTTTTCGTTTCGAGTTGAACAATTATTTTTATAAATTTAAAATTACAAAATTATGTTTTAAATTTTTAATTGGAAAATTGTTTTTTCAGTCAGACAAGGATTTGTTTATCGAATTACTTAAACATTGTTGAAAAACTGTTGCTTCGTATCAAATGAAATGTACATTTATTAACTGCTAAGAAAATATAGTTTCCCTATATAAATTATACGTTATCGTTGTTATTATTTACACCTGCGTGCTACAGCATTCTTACAATGATACTGCTAGATACCGATCTTGGCAATTGTCGCGTCTCAAGATTTATTTTATAATGGATGTGAGAAAGGCAAAACTGTATTTTCTCGTATGGTACCAGGTCTCAGTGAAACTATACAATTTGTCGATATTACCTATAGTTAAATACTCTACAGACCAAGGGGGAGAAGGGTTCGATATCGATTCTCAACAACCGCGAAGGCTTAGAGTGAAAGGTAGAAATAATGAAATTGAACATGAAAATCAACGTATTACCGACTGATCTCTAGAGATGTACATTTTTAAGGACAGTTTCATCCAAAAGTTCAATCTCATGGAAATCGCAGGAATACCACTTAATTTTGTACTTTCGGTAAAGACTAGGGCATATTCGTAATCAGCGGAAAATTTCCGATTAAACAGACCTTTTTAAGAGGTTAAAAACGGAAAAAAAAAATTTTCGACCTCCCCCGGCCACTTTTCCGGAATGTTGAAAATCACGAAATTTCAAAAGGTCGTAGGGTGAGTGTTCTATATGCTATCGACTTTCGTTGGGTGAGTTTGGAAAAGGTTTTTGCCTAACTTAAATAATGGCGTTGGGATCGTATCGATATCTCGTATAGTTTTCCCGGTAAGTCCATCTGAAAAATCGCAAAAAAAGAGGCAAAGGGGTATGTATGCAAAAATTTGCAAAAATCGATGGTCCATCTTTGAAATTCTGCCAAAAATCGAAAAATCATCGGATTTTAATGATTAAAAAAGCATTTTGAAGAGAAAATC
>JAPYZI010005369.1:0-10547 GCA_030523105.1 Ophioninae sp. A BG-2022a | reverse complement strand
TCGCTCCCGTAGGAGCTGGCGCCCAACCCCGAACTCCGTTGCGTTTTCTTTCTTTTTCTTTCTTTTTCTTTTTTTTTTTTTTTTTTTTTTTTTTTTTTTCTTTTTCTTTTTTTTTTTTTTTTTTTGTTTTTATTTTTTTTTTTTCGAATTTCTCTATTCTCTTTTTATTTTTCCAAGCTTGTAGAGACGAATGATTTTTTACTTTTCGAGCGATCTTACCCCTTAAAATAACCAACAGAGATCGCACGTACTGATTGCCGTTACAAAAGATGACACACCTAATGAAAGGTTAATTCTGCATGGAAGTTGAAACGGTTTCACGCTCTAGATTTTTTCTTCTCTTTTATAATTAAGAACGAAGAAGAACGGCGAGCATTTAGAAATTTTATGGATGTGTGTGTGTGCACCCGCGCATGCGTTACGAGTGTGGAAGACGCGCGCTTCTACAAAACTTCAAGTATGCAGTATCGTATTACAAGAGGGCATGGAACGCTTTTCCTTTTTTCTTTTTTATTTACAGGCGTGTACGTTTTTTTTTTTTCGCGTTAAATCTCGAGAGCATCTTTCTGGACTCTTGAAATTGACTGGCGTACTCGATCTCGGGAACCGCCCTCTTGAATCGACTGATAGCCAAAGATTAAAACATTTTTAAGATTAAAACATTTTTAAATCTTAAAAATGTTTTAATAAATTAAAGCATTTTTAAGATTTCAAAGATTTTTAAAATTGAAAATTGATTTTTAAGATTTCGAAGATTCAATCATTTGGAATCAATTATTTTCAAGGAAATAATTGATTCCAAAACTGTATCGAATCGTTCAAATACATATCATAGTACTGTAAAATAAAACTTTCTAACGATACGAAGACGGTCGATTCGAACCATTTAATAATCAAGTATTCTTAATCGCGTAAAAGCCGATAAACAGAATTTCAGGGAACAATGAAATCATACGTTAGGATATGAATCATCGTACCCGGCGTAATGCGCGAATCAATCATCGAATTACGATAAAGCATTGACACGCCTCGCTAATATCATCGTTACAATTTTTTAATGAAAGCAGAAATTCCGGAAAAACGTTTCTTCCGAATTTTTTCAACAGATTAAAACGATCGAGAAAAAAATAATCAAATTTCGATTTTCTATCTGAGAAATGATTAGTAGAAGGAAAAGCATTGTTTTTTTTTCTGAAACGTAAATTGATAGCCTTTAAAAAAATCACAAAAAATATAGAAAAACAATAAAAACATGGCCGTTGGAAGAATTTTTTATCGTGATTTTTTTAACATTGGTAAAATGTATATTTCTAGAACTAGTTGATCGATTCTTTCTAAATTTGTAGTTGGGATAAAAAATATTTTGAAATGATTTACGATCGTCGAGTTAGAAAATTCTTTTTCCCCTACGAAAAAGTCATTTTTATAATTTAATTATCGAGAAATTGACATCGCTTTTCAAAAATCGAAATCCTGAACGATTATTGAACGTTTCTCATTTTTCATTATTTATATACAAATTTTTTTTTTTATTCCGAATATATGTTACTTCGTGTTAAAAAATCTTAGTTATTTACCAATCATTTTCCAAAATAAAAACCATTTCAATCGAAGCCCCTTTTGGCTTGATATAAAAAAAACGAAAAAAAAAAAAAATGAAAAAACCGTTAGTTTCGAATTCTTCATCGAGTTCATCGGAAAAAAACATTCTATAAGCATACATTGACGAACCCAAACAAACCCAAACAAAAAACCAAAAACCTTCGGAGGAGGCTACGAAGAAAAGCCAATACAGTATCTCGTCGAGAATCGTGTGAAAGTTCGAAGCGTCCAAGCGGCGCGTCAGACGCAAAACTTTTTCGTCGATTCTCGTGTAAAGTAAGAATTCGAAAAAAAAGCTAAGTGAAAAAAGCAATTGAATTTGATTAGGCGAATCGATTGAACATTTTTGTCAGACCGGAAGGAGAATCGTGATTCGCGAGTACTTACGTTTTCAATGAAGGATGATTAAGCGAAACGATTCGTAGTTGTTTTGGGTTTGAAGCAGGTCCGGCGTGCGATGCCCGACGTTTGTTTTTTTTTTTTTTGCGATTCGACGAAACGACGTGGTACGATCTTCACCGGATGAACGCACGAAAGCGACTGATGCTCGGACAAAAAGAAGCAGGTGGAAAACAACTGCGTAGCCCGAGCTGCTTTACACTGTATTGTATGGGGGAGATACACACACATCCGGACATACGTGAATCCAGAGTGACTGGTAATTCGATACATTCCTTCTAAGGGGGTAAAAGTAGATGTTAGAAATTCATGGAAAATAAGGTTATGTGATATACTGTACGAAAATCAATACTTTTCGATTAATCAACTCGAATAATCGAACAATTCAATCAAAAATTGTATTTTTTTTTCTAAATCTCTGAATATGGTATTTAATTACGTATTCAATTAACGTCGATTTAATCAAACAAATTCGTTCAAAGCTATACAAAAGAGAATTCGTAATTTAAAAAAAAATTACGAATAATTATGTGTCGTAATTTTAAAAAATTACGAAAAATTTGTATTCCTAATTTTTTTAAAAATTACGAATAATTTTTTTTTTATTACGAATATTTTTTAATAACAATAACTAATTAAATAATTATCAATAATAATTTAATTAAATGTAATAATTTTTAATTATAATTAATTTAATATAGTGAAAAGGAAAAAAAAGAATTTTTTGTTTATCGATTTATTTCATAAGTGACCACAAATAAAAGTTAGTAAATTTGTTCCAACGGTTTTTTCCGTTATCGGAGGTTCCCTGTAACGTTTTCTGCGAATGGGCTCGCAGTGTCGAAACGAGATACGAGAGCCAAACAGAGTTAACCTAACGTGGAGAATAGATACACTTATTTCTCTTCAAATATTCTCTTTATTCGGCGTTTTCGAAATTGCCGTTTCGCGTACATAATTTATATTACATCGAAGGTTAGAACGTCGGAGGGATTGAAGGGCAAAAGATATCGGTTTAAAAATAGGTCTCTTTATAATTATTAGAAACGATAAATCTGGATTTTGTTGATGGGTTTACACGATGCTCGTACTTGTACGTGTCGCCTGGAGGGAGGAGTCAGTGTAGAGGCGTGGGAGCCCTTAACCCTGTTTCAATCGCTCGGCCAGTCTATTTTCATAGAACGAAACTTTTCTTTCGGTTATTATTTCATTTCGCATTTACTATTAAGCCTGTGGACGTTCGTTCGTTGACGATGAGTCGAGAATAATTGGACTGAAAATACGCTGGAATAATGAAATTCTCGGGCCATCGCATTTGTTTGGGTTCGTTTGGGTTTGTTTGGGTACGTTTAGGTTTTGTTTGGGTTTGTTCGGTCACTTTTGAAGTTGTTTGGGTTTTCGTTTGTGTGTTTGGGCTTGTTTGGGTTTGCTCAGTTATATTCCGGCTTGTTTAGGTTTGTTTGGGTTTAATTGAGATATTTCTGGGCTCGTTTGGGTTTGTTCGGGTTTAATTGAGATCTTTCGGGCTTGTTTGTGTTCGTTTGGGTTTGTTTGGGTTTGGGTTGTATCAAACGTGACCGCATTTCGCGGACTGAATGTTCGAGAAAAGAAAATTGTGATCCAGAATGTCCGATAATTGGGTCGTTTTCGTATGAGATTTGAAGACATTTTTGGATGAAACATCGCGAGCGCTGACATCATCTCTGATAGAATCGATGACGTCATTACGCATTATTACGTGTTTTCTCGTTTATTCGTCCGCTCGCCGTGCCACTAGATTGAAGGATAGCCCCCCCCCCCCCGGCCAGGTTCCTCCCTCTCGTCACTCATACTCGTATGGTCACGCGGATCCTTACGTCACAATTGTAAATAAACATTGATCCAAGAGGTGACAGAGAATTTCTTAAGCTGCCTTTCTCAACGCTGCAATTTATCAATTACCCGCGCAACCCAATTTCTCACATTCCAGTTCGCTTCTCGCGGCTGCACTTATTGGGATCGCGCGTTCCCGATCTGCCGAACGACCGAGATGAATTCACTTGACGTGGACGACTTGAAATTCGTGAATCGGCTTGCGGTCATGTCGATTCCTGACGTATCGCCAACAATCCACGAAACAGCAGTAAAGAGTCACAGGTTCATCCTCCAAATTCTAAAATAAAGGAAACCGTATCGATTCTTCGATTCGTTCGACGAATCGAACTAGAAAATCAAATTTTCTTCGATCTAACCTAAAACGTCGAATAATACGAACGGCAAGTAAAACACACATTTTTTTGTCCAGTTTTGTCCAGTTCGATGACGATGTTTCATCAGATTTAAATGAACTAACCACAAAAGCTATGGAACATTGATTTTCATCCCGATCGAAATACTTTCAAAATTTCCATCCGCCATTATCGATTTGTTGTTTCGATTTTATCCAGTTCTGTACGAACTGGACAAAATCGTATTCGATTCAATAGAGATTGGTCATCACGAATTTCTAAGTCGATAACTTATCGACAGTTGCTTCGACTTGTCACAAAAATCTCTAACGGAACAACTAGCGCCACATGTAGGTCGAAAGTAGAATCAAAAAGTACGGACGAAACGCAATTCACTTTCGGATATATCATCGTACCGACTGCACGATCGATCGTCGATACCGCAACGTTTCTTTCAGCGTCGTTCGTGCTTAACCTCGCTAGATGGCGCTACATTGGTTTTCACACAGCCGTTTCGTACATAACACGTTTCTTACAGCAAACGTTTTTCGTACCGTCTCATCGACGTTCAACATTTTTTTCGGGAGCAAATCCCACGGTGGTATCCTGTCAAGATTACTGGTCGATTCGTACTCGTCGTTCGTTGAAGTTTGGGCGATAGGAAACTGTACCGGTTGCTCTTGAGCTTGAGAGTTCGAACGCGATTCCTCGGTCGTGCCTTCTCTGTCTCTTGATTTTCTTCGCTTTATCGGTAAACATACAATCGAAATCAGAAACAATAATACATCGAGTTCATTTCTATCATCCGACGTCCGATGTATATCAAATATAAATCGGACTTGAACAAAAACTTAATCTTCATTCCAATATAAGTTATAGACAAAAAATAACCTGAAAAAAAATTAACGTGAAATATCAATTTCTTTGCTGGGTTACGGTTGGTAAAAAGGAAACATGAAAGGAAAAGCCGGAATAGAATAGAAAAACATGGCTACCCGGGGATGATGAAATCTTTTTTGTATTTGGCGATAGCTAACCTTGAAGTCTTTTTAAAGATTACGAGGTTGGTCTAATCAATCCGGTTTTTAAAAAGATTTCGAGGTTAGGACTGACTGATTAATGGTGGGTTTATAAAAACATTTTTTTTTTAACGTAGTATCGGATTATATAGGAAACAGAAGAATAAGCTTGATCACCTATGCCTGCGCCATTTCGAAAGAATATTCCCGAAGATATTTACTTCCGAAAACTATAAAAAAAACATTCGATTTTTTCAAAGTTCAAAGTAGAATCCAACCGTGATTCGACGTAGTAAATTTTTCATTATTTCCACGATGAATCAATCGTTTAAAAAAAAATACATTTAGCTGTTTGATAATACGAAATAAAACGAATGAACGAAAATAGCGTAATCACCCATTGCCAGCAGTCGTAGGCGAGCCAAAACTGAATGAGATAGAAGACCATGGTGACGATCGATATAATGCAGAGAAAAAAGTTGTGGACGAATACCGGATGGTCCGATAGATCCTCGTCCGAAACTAGCTGAAGATCGATGTATATTTCACAGTGTCTCATCTCGACTATACCAGCTGCGATCATCATGACGATTCCTACAGCGCAACCTGCGAGGGTCTTTTAATTGTGAAAGTAACACCGAACGGCTCATCCGAAATATCGTATACAAAACTCGTTAGGGGCATGACGAACGTTATCACGTGACACACGAGTGCGAGAGAGAGAGAGATAGTCGAAACGTTTTAAACCGCGATTTATCAAGAACGAAACGTTTTCATTGAAAATACCGATCGGAGGGCCCACGATGCCATCGTCCTGAATGCACACAACAAATTTCGTACAGATTGGTTCAGCCGTTTGAGAGAATAGTCGTTTCAAAATCTCGAAGTGGACGGAGTCGTGTTCTCGTTTTCTCTTAGCGATTACTCAAGAATGAAACATTTTTAAAGAAAATGGCGAGCGGGAGGCCATCGGTGCCATCATCTCGAATGCACACAACAAATTTCGTAACGATTGGTTCAGCCGTTTAAGAGAATAGTCGTTTTTAAATTTCGAAGTGGCGCGTTCGTCTTGCCCTGAAAGAGTTATATATCTATATATTTATTTGGATTGAAAAAATCGACAATTTTCATGTTGATACGCCAAAATGAGGTATTATTATTTATTCATTTTCAAAAACTTTTATTTTGTTTATTGAAACGTATGAATTTATTGTTACGAGAATTAATAAATGTAACCTCTGAAAATCGACTCTTTTTCTCTCGAATCTTTCCTGCTGGTCTTACCATATCGATTAGTAGTCGAAACTTCGGTTTGGTCAGCCACAGAATTGTCAGAGTCAAACTTATAATCATGCAGACTGGATAAACGAAAAAAATTGGATTCCTCTCTTCCGGAAGATCCGGAACGTTCGGATCTTGTTCTTTCTGCTTATCGTTGATCACGTGATGAACGATGTGAAATATTTCGATGAATATGATGCACACCTTTGCCACGTTGGTGAATCAGGAGATAAAATAATGAATAATATTAAACCCAAACAAACCCAAACAAAGATAATTCATATTTTAAAAAAATCGAATAATCGTAATTCAAGTCGAAACGAATAAACAATTGATTTAATAAAAAATGCAACGTAATTTCGTGTTCGTTGAAAAAAAAAAGCGTTTCCGTTCGATCTCATAAACGGGCATTAAATAACATCGAATAAAAGTCGGATTGAAATATTAATGATTTCACGGTTGTGCGTAAGATCGACCCCAATTTACGCAGGAAAAAAAAAAAAACAGCGAAGAGTGGCGTGATCCGGATGACGAGTTTCGTCCCCGGGAGAACTCGGTGACACCGTTTTCTTATTTCCCTGCGATTATTAAGTAACCCGAGATTCAGCGGTCCGACATGAATTTTTATTGCTTCGGAAGCTCCGAGATGAATGACGAGTGTCTCTCTTCTTTCGATAATTCTCTCTTTCTCTTTCTCCAGTCTCGTTTGCTTGTTTTCCTCGGTCGCAAACGAGGCGACGAATGAGGTGTTTGATTACACAGACTTTTTCTCATCCAGGTTACCCACTTTTGTATAATAATATCAATAGTAATACGTAATAATAACGATGACGAAGAAAACCTAAATGAGACACCGCTTAACAATGTAAATAAATGATATCACTTCCTCCTTGTATTATGATACCAGCAGCAACGGCGTCAAAAGTATAACAATGAAAACAATAACAATATTCTCATAAATAATGATAATAATAATAATAATATATACATTTTTATTAGTTATATAATATTGTGTAATGCTGATATTATAAATATAATAAATAAATCAGATATAAATCAAATCAATAATAAATTTAATAATAAAAAATTCAGAATTTGACAATTATGAATTGAATAGAATGTATCTATGTACTATTAAATTCATTATTGATTTGATTTATTTATTATATATTTATTATATATTTATTATGAATTTATGACATAATTATTAAATTATGAATTAAATGATTAATTTAAATTAATAGAATTTAATAATAAAAAATAAATACATATTTTTATTATTATTCATTCACTATTATTATTAGATTATTGTTATGATTATTATTTATTATTATTATTGTGAGGGAATGTTAATTAATGAAAATGTACATAAAATAAATATATTTGTTAATATATTAATATATGTGTTTATTAAATATCAATGATAATGTTTATTAACAACGTTTTTATCAATGTTATATAATTATTCATTATTTTTATAACAAAATGGAATAATATTTTCATTGTTTATGAAAATAAATGACATTGCTACGGATATTAATAATAACAATAACGATAAGGACACGAATTACGATTATTCTTGTAATAAAAAAAATTGGTTGAGGTTTCTGAGGTTTTTGAGGTTTTTTAATTTTTTTTTAGGTTTTTGAGGTTTTTGATGTTTTTGAGGTTTTTTTTGAGGTTTTTGATGTTTTTGAGATTTTTGAGGTTTTTGAGGTTACGTAACGAAACATCGCAAATAAAAAATAGCAATAATAATAATAAGGGTAGGAAATTAGCCGGACATTCTTGAAGCCCAATAACTTCGTAATTTATGCTCGAAAATATCGTTTGGTGTATTGACGTGCGAGTTTCTCGAGGACTTACGGATTGAGCAGAATTCATAACCGCTTGAACTACGTGTGACAGATTTGGATTTTTTTCGAAATTCTTCAAATTCCTGTAATAAACGCTGCTCAGTTGTGCTATTTCTTGAAGCTTGCGAAGTTCGATTTCCGTCTCGTCGTCCTTTTCCATTTCATCAGTTTCCTCTCGTAAAATAATTTCTCGTAGGAAAGAGGAAAATCAGGAAGAAACGAGAGCACGGATGACAGCTGGAAAAAAAAAATTTTGAATCGTCGTGGAAGATCGACGATTATTTATGACACGTGAAAGTCACCAAAGTTTTTCGAATCCCCGATCCAACGCTAAACGTCAAAATACTATAATTATAATTTTTTTTTAATTCATCAATAAATAATTCATTATTATTATTGCGAACGAGATTTCAATGAGATTCGAAGTATTTGTTTCACGATCAATAAAAAGCTCATCCGATTCGATTTAATTTAATGAAGCAACTGCTTTATTCTATTTGAGGCAATAATAATAACATAATAATAAATATGAACAAATAATACATTAAATAGAAATATAAATAAATAATAAATCAAATATAAATATAAATAAATAATAAATCAAATAGAAATATAAATAAATAGCGATAATAAATCAAATATAAATATAAATAAATAATAAATCAAATAGAAATATAAATAAATAGCGATAATAAATCAAATAGAAATATAAATAAAACAAAAATTCGAAGTACCAAAAAAAAAAAAAAAAATCATGAAATCTTCGATAAATCGTAAAGTTAAGATTTTCCTACACTAAATTCCACGACTTTATTTATTGCGAACGAGCTCTACTTTTACCTGAGAGAAGAAATGGATCGAATTACCAAACACCCTGCATAAATTTTCATATCTTTTTCAAGCTACTCTTCTCCCATACGAAAACACACAAACACGCGCGTACACTCGCGCGCGCTCTCACTTATATATATATATATATATAAACATATCAAAAACCGAAATTCAGCGTATATTAATTCGAAAGAGCGAAGTAAGAGAAAAAGATAAAAGGAGGGAAGATGGTTCGATGTATATACGTACGCGGATGTGTATCTCGTTCTCCGTCTGGGCGCCAAGAGATTCTCTTATTTCCTGGCGTCGTCGACGGCGAGCGCGTCTCTTCTCGTTGCATTTACAACACAGGGGCAAGGTACTGGCGCCCTCGCTTCTTTTACCTCTCTCGCGTCTCCTCTCGCTTGATGGAGCCTTTCTCCATCTTCTCTCGCTGCTGAATTATCTATTTGCGGGTGTGTATATATATATATATATATATATTAGAGCAAACTGGAGTTGCCGGTCGACCTTCGCTTCGTTCGAATCGACAGAGAAAATTCCTCGAGTCTGTAGACGTTTTAATTCGTTCTCACTAAGCCTTCGATAAGTTTCGCCTGTGCGCGTGCGCATGTGCGAACACCGATTTTAAACACATCCGGGCTCGACGTGTTTAAAATCGTCATATCTACATGATTCTTTTTGTTTGTTTTTTTTTTTTTTTTTTGATTCTGAGCTCTGATTTATCTCACGTTTCGTTCGGAGATTTGAATAAAAATTCGGATAAAAAATTAAGGGAAAAAAATGGAGGGGGAAACAAATTTAGGGAGAAAATATTCAGGGATAATAATTTTAGGGAGAAAAAAATTGGGGGAGAAATATTTAGGGAGAAAAAAATTCAGGGAGAAACAAATTTAGATAAATAATGGAAGAGCACGAGCCACGAAAAATTTCGCTTTTCCATTTTCTCACGTTTTTCTTGGTTCGGCCGGAACGTGCTCGTGAATTTTTCAACCCTCCTTGGAAAAAGGTACACCCGGGATCCCTGCGGAGAATAAGAGTGACAGGGAAGCGCGAGAAACGGAGATCCGAAGAGGAAAAGAAGGAAAGAACGAAGAAACGACAAGGTCTATAAATTTCTCGGATCGAAAGCCACCAACCAAGGGTTATACTGGAAGATAATTTCATTACAATTAACCGAAATTTAAATCAAATAAATATATTATTCCCGTTCTAAAATTGAATTGAAATAATTTCGTTCAAATTATATATATATATATATATATATATATATAAATTACTCAACGAAAACGCAATTTTCATTGATCCTTTTTCGTAATCTTTTCGAAGTTTGGAAAAAATCCGTTACAGAA
>JAPYZI010005368.1:0-10549 GCA_030523105.1 Ophioninae sp. A BG-2022a | reverse complement strand
AAAAAAAAAAAAAAAAAAAAAAATATATTAAAAAAAAAAAAAAAAAAAAAAAAAAAAAAAAAAAAAAAAAAAAAAAAAAAAAAAAAAAAAAAAAAAACAACGAAGAAAAATTCAAAAGTCCGGTCGAACGTCCCGATCAAAATTCACTGTAATTATACACCTGGAAATGTCATTGTCTATGTTTCTTTCCTCATTGTTTCTTCTGGCGTGTGTAAATATATATATAAATATATATATATATTGTTTTTTTTTTTCTCTTCTTTTTCTTCTTTTTAATTTTTATTCCTCCATGATTTGTCTATTTAAAAAATTTTTTTCGACGTTTTTTTGTTTTTCTTTTTTTTTTTGTTCTTTTTCTCTTTCTGTTTTTCTTTACCGAGGCGGGACGTTAAGAAGCGCGGGAGGCGATTCGCATCGATTGACGGAGAGATATCGTCGCGAAGGCTCACGACACACTCGCGAGGCGCAAGCGAGTCGGACTGGGCGTAGAGGCGAGTCGTCGGTGGTTTTATACGAGCGACCGGTGTCGACGTCTTTCGCGTTCTCGTGTGGCCGTTGCTACTGCTGCTGCTGCTGCTTCTGGTGATGCTTGCGCTCTCATATATATATATATAATTTGTGTTTATATATATGTATATAAGTATGTATATGTATACAACCGGTAAAGCGTATACTTCGAGTTCGTCAAAGTATAATGGCTCTATATACCGGTGACGAGAACGAAGAGAGAGAGAAACAGAGAGGGAAGAACGTCAGCCCCGATTATGCCTTCGCGGTTAGCGATTCTATGTGCACTAAATGGATGCGTCCCGCTCGGCAATGGACGCACGTCCAACTGAGATAGAATTAACGGCCGTTAGGAAATTCTACCGCGATCGGATTATTCGTTAAACGATACCGCAATTTCAACATCCAATTTTAGCCGATAAACGGAGATATTTTCGGTCCGAAGGGAAAATGCATGCGAAGTGGGAAACTGCAGCGGCTGACAATTTTTTTTTTTTGCTGCTGTGGAGTTGGAGTTGCCGCGAGAGACGGTGGCTGCGTTTTTTGAAAATTTTATACAAATGGAGAAATTTGTTTTGGGACAGGGAGGGGATTGCAGAGATTAGAGGGAGGTCTTGAAAACAGGATTGGTGGTAGATGGAGTGGGGGGTATGATTTTTTGATGTATTTTATTTCGAGAGAGGTTTTTTGTTTGTTTGGTGGATTATTGTAAATTTTAGGGGAATTTATATTTGATAATTTATATAGTGTTTATGTTGATTTATAAGTTGAATTAATAATTAATGAACTTAAGTAATGCTTATATGAATTGAAGTGATATTTTAATCATGAGAGTTATTCGGTTTTAAATATTGTGGGGGTATTATTTAGATAATATTTTTGGTTATTTTGTATTTAAAAATATAAGCATTTTTATTGCACATAAAATTGTCATGAAAAATGTTTCTTTTTTTACTACGTAGAACACGTAGAAAATGTTTTATTTTTGTTTGAAATATTATTTCAAATATTATTTAATTATAATTTATTGATTAATCATTTTCGTTCATACAGAAGTTCATGCGTATTAAAATTTTGTCGTAATTATTGAATTAATCGTACGTTAAATATTATTGAAAATTCATTTTTATTATATTGTTTTAATTTATTCGTATCAAATATGTGTTATTAATAAACATCGAATTTTCATGGATGGTTTTTTTCCATTTAGCTCTTAATGGGACCATAAAATTAATTTCGTAATTCATTTCCGTCTCATAGAGATGAGACAAATGCTGGTTTTCAACGAATGTAGCGCGTATGATCACGCACGTGGATAATCTGTAAATTCTTCCGAGTCGCATAACTGCGAGGAAAATTTATTTTGCATGACCGCGTCATTACGTCGCAGTGTCGGATTCCCGATAACGTTGTGAGAAAATCGCCGACGCTCGTCGTCACTGCTGAAAGAAAACAGCCAAGAATATTATAACGCGAATGTCCACCGAGAACTATGATTGAATCTTGGTCTACGAGCATTCTGTTTCACACTCAGCGAAATTTTATATTTATTTTTGCTTAAATTGGGATATTCCAAAAACTCATCTCGATACGAAAATTGACTACAATCGACTCTTAAAAAAATCTAATCAACTTTCATAAATCGTCATTTTAAATAAATTAACGCCGAGCTGTTTTAAACGCCGAACTTAAATTGTGTAATCAATTGACATCAATTTTTCACTACCACGAAAGAATACTGATTTTTTCATGAAAAATTATTTTTTATTCAAACACTTCGTTAAATTTTAATAATTTTTTTGTGAGCCATAAACAAATATTTTCCAACTTTGAATAGGAAAAGAACGCACTTTATCACCGGAAAATCACTTTTTCGAAATTATGAGTAAAAATAAAAGCGAAATTTTAAAAACGTACGAATTAATAAACCGAATTTTAAAAAATCACATAATTACTACACGTATAGAAAAAGTAATGCATTTAAAATTACGAAATTAATGCAATAATAATACGTCATTGAAAAAATATATATTTCATTAATCATAATTTATCCCTTTATAACTTAGATTAATACTTAATTATTATAAATTATATTAAGACTGGATTAATTTACTACTTAAACATAAAAAATTATGTTATATAAATTTAATAATAATAAGGTCAATTATTTCCAGAACAATTTAATAATAATGTAATTTAACACTAGAAAATAAATGATTGAATTAAGAAACAATAATAAAACAATAATAATCCGAATTGAATAAAATTACAACAAGTGATAAATAACTAAAAAAACAATTAATTCGTAACTACAACGAAAGAACAAAAATAAAAGAACAATCTTATTATTCAAAGCGATATTCATGCTGGGATCGTGACTCCGAGCGATCTTATTTTTCCTGTTACCAAACGTTCATTTGAATCTAATAAATCATGTATTCAATGAAGCTCCGCTAAACGTTCGTCAGACTTGAATAAATGATTACGTCCAAACTAACATCCGATGAAAAGTGTAATTGAAACTCGATAAATATAAACACTACTACGTAAACTTCTCAAAGTTCACCGATCTATCGACCTAAAACTGCATAAAAGTGCAATATTTTGAAGAAAAACAAAAAAAAAATACAATTTCAAAAATCCAATGAACTCGACGGAATCATTTTTTTCCTCAGTACACCTGCGAGCGATTTTTTGAGATTCGACGAAGAAAAAAAAAATGGGTGACCATCGAGACGCATTCGATGCTAATTGATTATCGATGAATATTGATCGAAAGCTTTATTTTGGGTGAATATCGAAACCCTGCGTTTACGTGATTAACGTCGAGTATGGTATTGCGTAACGAATCGCAACTGTGCTGCAGTTGCGAGCCGCGAGGTCGCACTTGACTCATCCTCGTCGCTGTCGCCTGCTCAATACGTTTCCCCCTTTTTTTTTTATTTGAAAAATTTTTTTTTTACCTAAAAAGCGCGATCGCGTAACGAGAGGAAACAGCACAACGATTCGATGGCAATGTGCCATCGATAATCACGACGTATCGGAGCCACGTAACGAGCTATTGCAATTTCGTATACAATCAACGATTCACCTTTATTTTTCCCCTTCAATGACTTATCAGGCGAAACGCGAAATCTATGAAAAATTAATTACACGAGTCAGTAAAAAAAAATGATTCTTTTTATTATTTATTATCGAAGACAAAATAAAAATTAATTAGCGATAATTAAAGATTTTTTTTAGTTGTTTTTGTTACGATGTAATGCAATGTAATTATTGGAGGAATAAAAATTCATTTGTTAAAGCAGGAGTCAAAATAAACTATTTTTTTCGTTAACCGATTTTAATGAACGTTTTTTTATTTGGTACGGCAAATAATATATACAATTTGTATTGGCTACTTGTGAAAAATAATAAAATAAAAATTCAATTTTTGAAACACTGACCAACAAAAATAAAATTTGGTGTAGCTGTTTTTTAGTTATTGTTCGCAATGTAGAATAAACATTCATTTTTTAAAATATGATTGCGTAATAAAAAAAAACAAATTCTATAAGTCACATAAACTATTAACCAAAATCTTTAACATTTATTTATTAAGATGAAAAAGACAAAAGCGAACTTTGTAAATAACAATACAGATTTTAGTTATTCGAGATATGAAATCAAAATTTATTTATTAAAAAACGAACGCAAGAATGATTTAAACGTGATTTAAAAGTGAAACTACAGTTTATTTTATTATTATTTATGATAAATATTTGAAAAAATAGTTTTTCTCAAATATTTCGATATTTTTAATAATTTTTCTGAAACTGCAAACTATCATTACGGTTTGTACAAAAGAAAATTTCATGTGTAAAAACTTTTTCCGTTTTTATTGGTTACGTGAAAGAAATCAAGAATTGATATTGATTATCGAGACTCGAAATGGGTATTGACGTGTTATTAATCAATGGTTAATTTCCACTTCGAGGATCAGCTGACGGTTTTTTATTTTGGGCGATCTGGTAAATTGCGTATTTAAAAAAAAAATAGAAACCACGACATAAATTGATTCCAAAGACACCGCGTATGAGGTCGCCAAATCAAATTAATCGCGCATGCGCGGAGACTCGAAGATCACGGAGGATTATAACGAAGCGAGCTCCATAAATCTTATTTGATCCGAGCGCATTCTCGTCGATTGGAAATCAAGGCGCACGCTTATTTTTTTTTATTTTTTTTTAAATACGTTTATCGAGATTGGTGCCCATATTTCATTAAGGGGTTTGAATGCCGCGAAAATTAAAAAAAATTAGTCTAATCCAAACAAACATAAATGCTTTTTTGTCTAAACTATGATTTTTACAAAATTAACGTTTTAACTCAAATTTGGTATACTTATTTAGCGAAATAAAAGTTCAACCTTGACAAACATTTTTTTTTTTGTTTGGGCAAGTGATTTTTCGGCTTAAGTCATGAATGACGTTAAAAAAGATTTTTTTATTATTTTTGAATTAGTATATAAATTTTACATTTATATACTAATTAAAAAATAAAATTCGCGATAACTAACAATGATGTCTGAAAGCAAAAAAAAAATACAAAATTTCATTCACAATTCTTGCTATCAATGAAAAACGATTAAAAAAAAGCTAGATCAAACTTTATCAAATATCTTAACAAAAAAAGAACTCTTTTTGGTTTCACATCAACTTCGTGGTAAATATATGGTTTAGTCTCTCCCGTTTCAAGATCCTCTATAAAATCATAAATAACTGCATTAATTATTACCGATATTAGAAACCAAAATTCAACAAACAAATAATTCTATAAACCCGATTATAAATAAATTCATATCAAATATCTGACCTCTTTCGTCAAAAATGTCAGATAAAATACCTGAAAATTCATTTTGCCAAAAAACATTAAAACTTACTAAACGCGACGACCCCTTAACTGAATTTTTACATTTACATCGGTATTTTTCGATTGAACAGGGAAGCACGAAGAAAAGCTTATCAAACAGCTGTTCTGTCCCGTAAAGCGAAGAACTTGAGAGCAAATATGACGCTCTCTCTCTCTCTCTCTCTCTCTCTCTCTCTCTCTCTCTCTCTTTACCGATGGTAACCCCGTCGTGATACTCGTGCAGGACTACGCCAAGCGGGCTATGTAATTTCCTGTTACTTGTCAAGATAATGCGATCGTTAAAAACGACAAAAACAGTGCAAAAACTTTGCGGCAGATAAGCTACGGCGCTTATCGAGGATGTATATCTTTTTCACTCCCCCCTCCACTTCCAGCTTCTCATTCGCTCACTTCCTCCGTCTCCCTCTTTCTCTTTCCACTGCTCTCCCTCCCCCACCTTTCTCTCTCTCTCTCTCTCTCTCTCTCTCTCTCTCTCTCTCTCTCTCTTGCTCGCTTTTGCGATACGTCGATTCGCTCCGATCTCATACCTATACGTTTAGCGGCTTTTGCCTGCCGGCCACATGAGTCATTCCTATTATCAGCAGGTTGAGAGGAAGAGAGAGGGAGCGCTAGACCACGAAACATTACGATCATTCTCTGTCGGTTTTGTCTCGTTCGTCAAACAAGATTGACGTGACAATCTATATATACATATATACGTATGTATATATAGAAATACGTATAAATATATATAGGTATTATTGTATATACAGATGTATTTATATATGCTTATATATAGATATATTTTTATTTCTATATATAGGGGTCATTCTAAAGGTCATTTCAATGAAATTGAGTCCCATTTTCTCGAGGTCAAAATTTATTAGTTACCGAGTTACAGTTTCACAGTTTTGGTGTATTTTTCAAACCTACCGATGACAACAAATAATTACAAAACAAAAGAAAAATAATCGACTTTGAATATTTGAGTGATACTTTTCCGAAAGCTGACGAATGCTGACGTTACAAAAAATGCATTTGTGAAGAATATTTAATTTTCATAGAAATTAAATATCGGTTATTATATTAGAAGGATATAATAAAAGGATATTGAATTTCCATAAAAATTAAATATCTATTTGCAATTTCCATGGAAATTAAATATCCTTGTACTTTTTTAAAATTAAATATCTATATTTAATTTCCATAGAAATTAAATATCTTTGTACTTTTTTTATGTTATCAGTTTAAGAACTACCGTGTGAGTTTTAAAAAAAATGTCGATCGAATATTCAGATTGGAGTATTTACTTTTACTAAAATCACTGAAATTATTCGTTTTCGAAGATAAGCTTAAAAAATGCTAAAAGATCGTGGAACCATCGTAACTGATTGCTTGATTTTGACGGCTGGTTGATTAGGGTGAGTAATTAATTTGATTAGGGTGACCTCTGGAATAAATCCAGTCAAGGTATAGGTCGAATTACCGATCATTCTGTATACATTTGTATATATAAATATATATACACTACAATTGTAGGAATAGACCTGGAATATATACAGCTTTGTTCAAAAGTCATTAGTTATGGTAAAAATAAAAATATTTATTTTTATTAACAATATTCACTATTTGTTGGTAAAAATCGACGTTTGGCTGATCCAACCTCATCTTTAATAATAATGGTGACTTAAAAAATGCAAAATAAAAATCGAGGTCTGATACTTTTGCACGAGGCTATGAATGTGCGAAGCCAAAACGAACAGGAAAAAAACGAGTCGGCGTTTGCATTTGCGAATGCAAGATAGATCGGAGCTCGAAGATAACGACATTCGTTTTTGTCGCGATCGAAAGAACAGTTCTGTGCGATCGATCGAAAAATTCTTCGAACCCGAAAAGAAATAAGAAAAAACGGAAAAAAAAATTAAAAAAAAAAAAAAAAGAATTAACCAGACGTGTCACGAATATTTCAAAATATTGATACGAATATTGAAAAATACCAATTGAAAAAATACCTCTGCGTTTTCGTATATCCACCTCGTTCGTACGAAACGGTTTTTTTTTCTTTTGTTTTCTTTTTTTGCTTCTTTTCCTGCAGACGCTATTTTATTCTCGTCGCTTTAACGTCAAAAAAAAAAAAAAAAACAAAAAAGAAAAATGGAAACAAATAAAACCAAAAAAGAGGTATATCGAAAACACGAGTGTATGCGAAATTCTCCGAGAGGGAAAGAGAGAGAGAGAGAGGGCTTCGTCGTTTCGTGACGAACGCGAAAATTATCGCAAACTCAAGCGGCAAAAAGAGATCAACGTAGTTTATTGTCGATCTTTGCGGATCGTCCTCGTTTTCGACGAGCCTTGCACCCGTTCTGGAATTTCATGAGTGAATTACATACTCATATTCATACATACGTAAACTTATATACATATATACATTCATACATAAATATATATGTGTTTATATATATATGTTTGCTCATAAGAAATGTATGAGTTATCCATTATTTGCGCACGACATATACAGATAAGGCCAGGCGCATTCCGCGGTTTTCTCGTTAAAACGTGTGTGTACATTCTCATACGTATACGTCTAGCGCGAGATATTCGCGATATAGGGTGAATTGCGCATTTCAAAACGTAGATATTTTTGTTTACGAGCATTTCGACAGGAGAGCGAGCAACGAGCTATTTCTACTCGTTGCCCCGAATAACTTTCTTTTTTCTCGCTGACTTTTAATCCCTCGAAACGCTTACAATGATTTTTGTTTGTTTGTCTTGTTACAGGCACAACCGGATAAACGATCACGGAGAGTTCACTTTGAGAATCATTTCAATGGTCAAAACATACGGTGATCGACACTATTTAGAATTGCAGCGGGTTTTTGAAAATTTTTATTTATGGTAATTTGTATTACTGTACATTTATATTTTTGTAGATTTATATTTTTGGAAATTTATATTACTTCACATTTATATTTTTGTAAATTTATGTTTATATAAATGTATATTTTTGTAAATTTATATTTATGTAAAGACCATTTTGAGGTTAGAAGTAATAATACGAGAGAATTGTTTCGTTGATTATTAAAAACATGGAATGAATGGGTTTCTGCTGATGATAAATGTTACCTAAACCCAAACGCATCCAAGTATTGCTGAAATGAGGTAGATAATAATAATACTTAAAAGGGATATTGTAACTAATTTATTCTATAGATTCAATCATTTTATTTATCATATTTATTATCATTTATTCGATACAATAATAATTCCTTTATCGTCGTTTGAAGTTTATATAAAAAAAGTAATGTAAATTTGTATTATTATGAAAAAATAATAATAATAATACATTAGATGTGTGTCTATATTAATATTTATATGTGTGCGAGTATAATATTTCATTTCCTTTCCAGAAAAAAATATGAAAAATGATTGGAGCAGGTCTAAAAAAGCACAATAATATAAACAAATAAATAAATATTTATTTGTCTTATTTGCATTTATATATATGTATATATATTTCTCTTTTTTTATACCTCCTCTAAACATTTTTCATATTTTCTCCTGGAAAAAAACAATAAAAAAACAAAATATCAAAATCATGTTTAAAAAATTGAAAAAAAATTACTGCAAGCGTTAAAAATCATTTTTAGCGAGCCCTAATGAAAGTAGAACTATATGACAAGTACAAAGACCGTCTCGGTAAATAATGAATCGGTAAACATTTTTTTGCGTCATGAACGAAGAATTTCTCGTTACCGGCATCATTTTATGAATCATTTATGAATTTCTTTGGTACGTATCGGGCAATTTTGCGAGACAGAGACACGCAAACACAGAAATCAGCTCGACTCACGAATCGTTTATCAAACGAAAGTGCTGACAGACGCGATATTAATTTTAACTATGACTAACAGTTGCCAAATGTATACGCGCGTACATTCGGATGATGTACGTGTGAGAGATACGAATTTTCGTACGCTTCTAATCAATCAAACATTCGTCGACGTATATTCGAGTAGACGGAAAAAATGAAAAAAAAAAAATTACATTTTTTTTTCGTTTTAACGCAACGTACATCAGGCGGTAACAAACTTTTGCATCGCTTCGGGTTGTGCCTTATCTTTTTGACGTTTGCCAACAATATACGTGTCGAAAAGGTACGCGAGAACTGCGCGTCTCGCATTCCACACACATGCCCCGCTAATATAGTGCGCATTAGGCGTGAACGTTTAAAGTTCTCGTATCATTGATAACCACATTGATAAGCCAGGAATTTGTCCTCGACGAAATTTTCGATTCACGTGAATTACATTCTTCGGCTTTTTGGAGACAAATCCACAATACCAGAATTGTTCCGATCAAGAAAATAACTAATAACGTCATTGGTTACTAAATACGATGAAGGGAATATGGGTTATCAGGTGTGCATAAAAAATTAATTTAAATAAAATTTAATAGACAATGTATAAAATGTAATACACATTTTTTAAAATTTAATGCACAATTTTTAAATAAAAATGTCCAATTTTAACTTGTAATTCAAAAAATAATAATGCCAAAAAGTGTTTGCCCTTTTCTGAGCTACAATAAATAATAAAAATTGCACACACTTTCCAAATTTAATTCAAAACTCAAATTTAAGAAAAATTCCAAAATTTGGATTTGAAATTGTGGAATCAGAAAAAATCGAGCCATCATTTTACACTTCGTTATATTCTACAAAACCGAAGATCAAGAGGGAAATCCTCGTGTGTTAATATGAGCGTTTTCGCTTCACTGTCGATTTTATATTTATTTATATTCGTTATGTTTATTGTTCAACTTTTTCAATATAATTTATTTTCTTAAGGGAATGACGAACACGTTGGAAACTTTTGACGCGGCACCTCGTTACGTCGGTAATGACAATTTTGGAATTTTGCGCTGCGAGTAACTACCGACGGATGGCGCGCCCCGCAGGCGAATTCGGCCGCGAACTCTCGGCTTTTCGGGCGAAGAATCGTGGCACGACAATTGCCGAGCGCTGAGCGTGCCCGCGTGTGTCTTTATGTACGTTTGGATTCGTTACGAGCGCAGCGTGGAGAAAAGACGCGCGTAGTTTCGTCCCAACGAAAACACACACGTATATGTACGCGTGTCAACCGATACTCACATA
>JAPYZI010005367.1:0-18818 GCA_030523105.1 Ophioninae sp. A BG-2022a | reverse complement strand
CGATTTTTTCATAGAAATTTTGGGTTTTTGGGGAAATTAATGGTAGATTCGTATTCAGGGGATCAAATTACATCGTAAAGGACCTATAAAAAAAATATTCAAAATGAAAATTTTTTTTCGATTTTTTGGCAAAATACGTTTTTTCACTAAATCATCGATAACTTTTTTCCCTTTGGGATTTGGTACTCCACTTTGTGCTCAATCTCTTTATTATGATTTTACCTTCAAAATGCTTTTTTAATCATTAAAATCCGATAACTTTTCGATTTTTGGCAGAATTTCAAAGTCGGACCATCGATTTTTGCAAATTTTTCCATACATACCCCTTTGCCTCTTTTTTTGCCACTTTTCAAGTGGACTTTCCGTGAAAACTATAAAAGATATCGATACGAATCCAACGCCATTATTTAAGTCAGGCAAAAAGCTTTTTCAAACTCCCCCATTGAATATCGATAGCATATAAGGAGCTCACTCTACGACCTTTTGAAATTTCGTGATTTTCAAGATTCCGAGAAAGTGGCCGGGGAAAGTCGAAAAAAATTTTTTTCCGTTTTTAACCTCTTAAAAGAGTCTACTTCATCGGAAATTTTCTGCTGATTACGAAAATACCCGAGTTTTTGCCGAAAGTCCAAAATTAGGCTAGGAAAATGCAAAAAACGTTTCTAGAATATTATTTGGACATTTTTCCCTGCTGCAGCTTACGATAGCTATCGTAGCGACGGAGGCTACGAATGAGCGCAGTGAACAAGTGACAAGTGACTAGTCAAAAAATATATTGATTCTTCGGAAGGATGTAAGCGCAAGCCGCTGCGCCGCCAGTGAGAAAATCGTTTAACTGAATTTTCTTGATGGTCGATAAGATTTTGAGCTCTGGTGGTACATTTATGTGAAAAATTTCGAAGCCCAATTTGTCCGCCATTTCTTCATCAAAATAGATGAACAAAGCTCAAAATGTGTACTTGTCACCGCTTCAGAGGCTTATGCTCGCAATTACTCCCATGCGAACCATATCTATACAATTTTTTCAAAATTTTGATAAATACCGAGTATGTTCCTCTTAGAGCGAGCGTCCTGCATACACCCAATAAATTTCATTTCAAGCAGTTAAATAGTATGGGAGAAATTGGATTTTTAAATTTCAATGTAACTAGGAACGTGTTCGTCATTCCCTAATAAATTTTCATTACCAAAATAAAATAATGAAAATCGGTAAAGAGATATGAAAATTATTTTTAAAAAACCGTCCTTCGATTTTAGTAGTTTAAATACTGAAACAGTAATTTAAATACTGAAACAGTTTATTAGCGTTAGTTCAAATAAACATAACATTTCCGAATTAACTTAAAAAACAAAATCACTAAAAATAATTTTCCTCCATACTGCAAATACCATATTCCATAATTAACGATTATTAAACATAATAATGTTTAAACATTTTCCGGTTATTTTATACGAAAAAATATAGAAAGAAAAAATGCAAACAATTTTGGAAAATAATTTTTCAAAAGTTCAATACAACAGAAATGATGAGTGGAAATGTTTGGGTCACAAACAACACAACCCACCGGAAATGAATCCTTTGTCTGGAAACGATGAAACGAAACGAAGGATGAAAATCTTTCGCGATCGGATAATACGACGAAGCGGATAAAATCGATGGTGGCTGGACGTAGTTTGAGACCGGCGGGTATCGCGAAATAAATTGTTACATCCCGAGATACGTAATGACAAAAATCCACGGAAGAGTGCATAAAGACATAATGGAGGAAAGAAGAAAAAGCGAGGAGCGGGGTATGTCGAGCGTGTTTCCGGCTCGGAGCGATGAAAACGACAACGAGACGAGTACAACGAAGAGGACGACGATGAGAAAGTCGTCACGGGCTACATAGGTATACGATATATAAATACGAGAAGAGAAGAAGTTGCTTCTTGCTTTTCACGATCCCGTCTGCGAACAGGTTCGAAAAGAAACGTAGGTCGTCCAGCTTTTATTGTAAAACTATATCCCCGTCTCTTGCTTTCACGAGATACCATAAAAATTTATCCTCGCTCCACGCTGTATACTTATATCACTTCTATTGATGTTAACACCAATTTTTGCAATCGCGAAAGTCCTCGTCCCATTATGAGAAAAATGAATATCCACGTATCGCTTTATACGCTGAGAAAATTTATTTTTATTATAGCTCGCAGCATCAATATCTTTCGACTTTGCAAACGTACGAAAATAACAATATAACATTTTTTTTGTCAGTGGAAAATACATTTTTATGGGGTTTTACAGCGATGAAATTATTTTCACTCACCATTGATATTTTTGGACGTCGCATACATGTGAACAAATAATATAACATTTTTTTTTGTCAGTAGAAAATACATTTTTATGGGGTTTTACAGCGGTGAAATTATTTTCATTCATCATTGATATTTTTGGACCTAGCATACATATGAAAAAATAACATAACATTTTTTTGGCGATAAGAAATATATTTTTATTCTTTTTTCTAGTGAAATAATTATTACAATCCCAAATATATATTATTGGACGTCGAATATATTTAAAAAATTACATAACATTTTTTGGCAATGGAAAATGCATTTTTATTGTGTTCTACACAAACAAATTATTGTATTTTTACATATATTATGTTTTTAAATGATTTAAATATATATGACATTTTTTCTATTTATTTGGTATAAATTGGTGATAAAAATTGCCCTGTTCTGTTTGAAATTGCACGAGAGATACTCTAAGGAATTCTCAACAAAAAAATTCTCGCGGGTACGATGCAGTTTGCCGGGAACAAACGAACGGTAAAACTCCTCGCGGTGTTTCTCTTTCGATAGTCAATATATCACTTGACTTTACGGTGCAATTAAACCACGCCGCATTTCACTTCCGGAACGATCAAAACAGTTTTATTCGACGAATATGCTTTTTTCCATATTTATAATCACCGGATGTACTCGATTGGAGCGTTAAACGAATTATTCAAAATTATAAAACGTACACTTTTCCGAGTCATCGAAAGTGATTTCAAAGTCGTGGGAAAGAAAACCTCGATATTTTTTGCACTCTTTTTTTTTATTCAATATAAATTGTTGAGAAGAATTAATTTTCATATTTTATAGTTTTTTTTAACTATGGGTTCTATTATATTTATTTTGACGTTTAAAAGATAATGTAAATATTTTTTTATTATTCAAATACATATTATGGTTATTATATTTGTTATATTTATCTTTACGATTTAAAAATAAACAAACCTCTAGCTTTTTTTATAGTTACATATAGTTGAAAAACATTATTTTCTATTTTTCAGTTTCAATTAATTTCGATACATGAAAACTTCAAAGTTTTCCCCTAGAAAGTCAACTTAAATAAAAGCTGGTAACAAAATATTGTAAATGAAATATTTTTTAGATAACATACGATATTACAGTAAACGAAGAATATTAGATCCTACAATTAAAAGTGTTTTATCATACAAATTTAGAGAATACAAAAATAATAACGTTTTAATTATTTAAATAATAAAAAAATATAATTGTGCATAAATTAATTCGAATTATATTTAAAAAATATTTTTATTCAATGTGCTCATAAATTTTCATGAAAATTAAGAAATAATTGTTAATTAAAAATATTTACACGTAAAATAATTGAAAAAATATTTTTTTAACGAGCATCTCGATAATTTAATTTCGAATTTTTTAAGTTTTGATTCACGAATTGACGTTTTTTACTCGCGGGTATTATTTCGGTTCGTGTTTTTCTTGCGAAAATATCGCAATATCCATTCACCGAGTGCATCTCTTTTCACATTGCATAGCCATTAAAAATCCATGGGGAAAGCCATCTCTTTTGTTATGTACAAGAACAAACGATTATTCACTCGAAGCACTCTCCCGACGCCTCAATGGAAGAGGAGAAGGATAAGTCGCAAAAAAAAATTACGAGCCCGAGAAAAAATGTTTGATGGAAAGAAAACGCGTCACTTTTTTATAAGCAATTTTACACCGAGGAAGAGGAAGAAAATCCACTTTGATGGGCAACGGCGCATGGATCCACCTTCCTTAGAGCGGCTAATTTTAAGTATTCCCTTTAACGCAGATATCCCAAAGAGGATCCACTTTATCGCTATTTTAGTAAGCACAAGTTATTTCGTATTTACAATATGATTTTTTACAATAAACATTTCTTATTTATCAAATTAATTATTCTCATTAAATAAATTAAAAATTTGTATGAAAATAGTATAAAAAATCATTATTTTCTTACATTAAATAAAGTAAACAATTATTCAATTTATGGAAAAGAAATTTATGCGATCAATATTAAATTAATGACAATTAATAACACTTTTAACAATTGTTGTACTTAATATTGTAATTATTCATTGCAAATACTTGTTCATTGTTATCAATAATTAATTCGTATTATTAAACGACTATTTATTATTGTAAATCATAAAGTCATATCACAAATCATTATTTCACATTATAAATGATCAATTAATAATTTTTATCCATTTTTTGATTTCACAAACGAGTTATTTCGTCGTTATAAACATTATTTTTATATTCCTCCTGAAACGATATTTTCGACGTAAAAAAATACACTCAGCTCTTCATTCACCAATTCCACATGTAAAACGTGTTCACCTTCGAATATCGTTGCACTATACCATCAACATTTTAATCAAGATCTAATTGTTAAAAAAACGATATAAAAATAAAAACCAACAAAAAAACCGACGAATTTTTGACAAGGCTCCTTCATAAAATATTTTCACTGAAACCTCCATCTTTCTTTATAAGCTCCATTTCCATTTTTCAAATTTTCCACTCGACTAAAAAAAGGCAAATTTTATCGAAATAAAAAAATCAAAAAAATCCCACCATATTTTAAGAGCTCGAAAATTTCAGTGAAAAAGAAAAAGAGCAATCGTACGAGCGGAAGAATTTTTTTTCCGCGCGATGCACCCGTTTTTCCCTGAAAATTCGAAGCAACGAACCGAGAACACGTTGAAAAAAAATGAGCTTTTCCGGTACGAGAAAAAGGGGATAAAACAAACAGAAACAAAAGATCGACTGTGTACATTTTTCTCGACTGCACGCGAATTGTCCGTATCGCGTTAGGATCCGGGAAGATTTCGCATTTTTCTCGTGCGACCGCGAAGTAAAAAAAAAATAAAGAATAGCGAAGAGGGGGGGGGGGGGGGGGAAGGGTCGAAACTCATGGCAGAGTGGTCGGAATAGCTTCTGGTGGCTTGCCGGTTTGGCATAACCCGAGAAAGCAATCGGGAGAGAAGAAGCTCGTGAAAGCGAAACAAGACGATGGGGAGAAGAGAAAGAGGGGAAAAAAGACGCGAAACGATCAAATAAATGGTCGAGTACCACCCAGAACTATGCAGACACACATCGAGGGAAAGAGGAAGAGGAAGAGCCTGCCCTTTACTCCCGAAATCGTTGCTTCGAAAAGAACAAAAGAAAAGAAGAAAAAAAACAACCGAAAAAAAACGATGGATCTTTCTGCCTGGTTGTACGTGAGGAATAGAAACTTCAAGGGTGAGGAAGAACGAGGGAGTGAAAGAAGGAGGGTGGTAGAAAGCGAGAAAAAAATATAGAAGAGCAAAACGAGAAAAGAATGAACCCTCTCAAGGGTATAAATCCGTGAAACCACCAGATGAGTGATGATCGAGAGAAAAACCCTGGAAAAAGCGACGAAAAATCCTGAAGAAGAATCTTCCATGAAAACCTAAACAACTGGGAATGAAAATCACAATGGAAGAAGAAGATCGTAATCGAACGAAAATTATTAATGAAAAGCGAGTTAAACATGGAGGAAAGATCGAATGGAAGGGAAAATGATTATCGATCGATGCGATCGAACCCAAACGAAAATGATAAATCAATAGCTTGGTCGAAGACAAAAAAAAAGTTGTAATCGGAGAATAATATGAAACCTAATAAAAAATGATCAACCTCGCAACTATCCAGCAACCGCTGGCACTAAATCCACCCACATATGATCAACATCATTTGCAAACAAAAATTATCAACATCATTTGCAAACAAAAATGATCAACATCAAACCTATCCAAAAACGATCGAAATCAACAAAAACCAAAAAAATTATCAATATCAACCCCTCTACGAATTAAAAACATCAGAGCTTACTATGAAATGATCAGCATCATACCCACCCAAGAATAATCAACATCAAACCCAAACAAACTCAAAACAACGATAAAAATCAAGAGCACCGAAAACTCATTAACATCAAATCCACCCAAGAATGCTCAAAATCAAACCCAAACGAACCCAAAAAATATTCAAAATCAAGTCCACCGAAAAGTCATCAAGATCAAATCCACCCAAAACTGCTCAACATCAAACTAATCCAAAAATGATCAAGATCAAACTCATCAAAAAATGAAAAACATCAAACTCCTTCAAAAACGATCAACACCAAGCCCACCAAAAATGATCAACATCAAACCCAAAAAAACACCCAAAAAATGTTCAAAATCAAACCTCCCAAAATCTGATCAACATCAAACCCACCCAAAAATGATCAACAACCTGTAACCTGCACCCAATCGAAAAATCTTCAATGATCGAACCAATCTACGAGCGGACCTAAAAAGCTATCCATAAAAAAGACCAGCCAAGCTTTTACGCCTGTCCCACAATCGAATAAACCAAATCTATTTCCCAAATCCAAAAAAGTCCACACCGATTTCGTCCGTCGGCGGCGGACTCGGAAACCCGGAGTTGCGCGTATGAATCGTTAGAACCGCGTTAGATATCACTTTGGAACACTCTATGGATCTATGGTCGAGGCTAGAAGACCGCGTCGCTCGTACTCTCGATAGTGGGGGGTACAGCGCGCCTTCTTAAAGCTTCGTGGTTTTTTTCAAAAGCGAGAATGTTTGCCCCCACCATGGCATCATGGTCGATGCACTTCTTCTTTCTCTCTCTTTCTACCCCCACCTTCCTCATCTATGCCCCTTCCTCCCTCTACGACCGAACGTTCCACCATTCTCCTCCGCTGATATTTTAGCGTCTCGGGCAGCTTTACCGTCAACCCCACCAGAGGGGCGAACGACAACCGACCATGCACACACCGCCAGCTCTCGAGATTAATCCTCCTCTCTCTCTCTCTCCCTCGATGCAACTATCGCTAGTTCCCTCTTTCCCTCTCTATCCGACCGGGAATGCAATTCTCCACCCTCCTCCGCCCTCCGGCCCTCCTGCTTTTTCCTCGCTCTCTCACTCTCTTTCTCTTTCTATCTCTCTCTCTTCTCTTGCTCAATTCACGTCGCTTTAACACGCCCACCTACTTGAAACCGCGCGCTCTTACTTTCGTACTTTTTTTAGTTTTTAGTTCTTAGTTTTTGGTTACTTTGATTATTTGGATTTCAGGTATGCGTTGCAAAAAGAAATTGCAGTTGCGATTATTAACTGCTAATTTATTTGGTTTTATTTGTATTCACTTCGTTTTTTCATATTTGTTATTTATTTTATTTTTATTATTAATTATTAATCATATTATATTTATTATTATGATTAGAATTATGTATTATTTATTTATATTTTTAATTTAATTGACTTCATTTATTATTATTTTATTTGATTATTATTTACCTTGATATAATCTATTCTTCTCCATTTTTATACAAATTTATTTTGCATTTTTGTTCTTTTTGCTCCCAAAAGCTCTTATTGTTTCTTGCTATTTTTGTTTACAAACAAACACCCTTAAATAAATTATCATTATGATCCTCATTATTATTTCCCTCCCCTTCTCTTTTCTTTTCTCCTCTCTGAGAGTCTTTCTATCGTAGCTCTCGGTCGTAAAGATTGGCCATCGAATAATGCACCAAAAAAGTGCATTCACCGGACAAAGAGGCGCATTACGTTTCACGAGGGGCAGTGGAGAGTCTCGACGATAGGTCTGGAAAGATGGCCAATGACTGTACTGATTGTTTAGTATGGTTACGTCGCTCTCTTACCTCTCTTCTGGCCACTGGTTCCTCTCCTCTACGCCCCTCCGGTTCCGCCGGTCGTTTCGCGCACAGCTCGCGAACCGATGCAATTTCACGTCGCGCCGCGCCTCCGATGTACTAACTCGTGTACTTAAGCGGATGCGCTTTTTTTCTGTCACTCACACGCGTGTATATATATGCCGAAATATTTTGGATCACCTTGTATACGGCTGGTGGATGTCGATGCATCGAATTCTTTTTCGAAAAGAAAAAGTCTCGATAAATTTGCGAGAAAAATTTATTCTGACCTCAGAATGGATTTCGAAATTACTTTCATAAAAAAAAGTCTTTGAATATGTGTAAACGGGATTTTTTTCTACTACTAGCCCAACATTATTTCATAATCATCCATAATCATTTGAAAGTATTCATTTTATTCAATTTTTTATAATTAAATGACGAATTATTTGAATGATATAATCAAAATAAATAGCCATTAATTATTCATTTGTTGATTTGTTTATTTATTTATTTCTTTTATTATTTATTGTTCATATATTAATCATTAAATTATCGACTATCTATTCAATTTTGAGTAAATTTAAATGATCTATTAAATTTGAAAGCAAATATAAGCGACCGTAGAAAAGGAAGGGCGGGAGGAAGAATGAGAGAGAGAAAGAGACATGATGATGATGATGGATTATGCCCTAGTAACAAAACATTCAGGCTATTCAAAACAAACCAAAAATGGTTATAAAATAAAGATGAAGCATAATAAAATAATAACTAAATAATATATTTATAGCATAATATATTTATATTTATAGCATAATAAAATATATTTATATATATATTTATATATAAATACATTTATATATTATTTTATTATGCTGTATATAATATATTTATATAGCATACTAAAATAATAACTAAATAATATTTTTAAAAAATCAAATAACGCAAAAATCTTCAAAAAATACTTACAAAATAAAGAAAAATTGTAAAAAATAATAACTAAACAATAATATTTTTTAAAAATACAAAAAAACGCAAATTTAACGAAAATAAGCAAAAATAACGTAAGCAATCTTACCAGAAGCCTTGAATCAAAAGATGACAATTCCTAACCCAAACTAATCTTGAAAAAAAAAAATAAAAAAAATAAAATTAAAAATACAGACGGAGAGGGAGAAAGAGAGAGATATTGGAATCGAGAAACTCAGCTGCATGCACTGCACTCATGAGGAGTCTGCTTACTAGCGAATTATTTCTCTCTCTCTCCCTCCCTCTCTTTCTCTCTCTCTCTCTCCCTCCCTCTCTTTCTCCCTCTCTCTCTCTCTCTCTCTCTCTCTCTCTCTCTCTCTCTCTCTCTTTCCGTACATGAACGATTAGCTGCTCGTGTGCGTGGCAAACTACATACGCACATACAGGTTTCTACATACGGTTTCTATGTACCAGCAAAACACGCTATATACGTACCAGCGAAAAGTGCTGCATGCTTCGAAAATTGTACCCGCGAGCTCGCACAAACCGCCATAAAACGCATACATCTATACACACCGGATCGTGGTTACGGGGCAAAACAACACACGTGAGCTAGCCCGTTCCTGCGGAATTTTCGGGTCTAAAATTTCATACGCACACTTCCCTTTATTCGACGCGTGAGCCTGCGGGCGACGGGATTGCCCATCATCGCGAACAAAACGGGGGTACACAATGAGAAACGCAATTTTCGGAGGCGATACATTTTTCGAGCCGGAGAATACTCGCGTATGAATACTTTCCAAATGTGCTCAATGCACGCACTCCTCGATATCCAACTTAAATTAAGCCGTTCACCTACTGCGACGATTCCTGAATTAAAATTATTCTTAACAATTTTTTTTTTTTTTAGGGAAAAAGAAGACTCGAAAAATTGAATGAAAAGAAATCATGTTTTCTTATTGGATACAATCATGTTTTCTTATTGGATACATCAAAACGAAAGAAAACATTTTTTTATGAAGTCACTTATATGTGATTATAAACAAAACGTTGGATATCTCAACTTTTTAAATATTTCATCGATTTAATACCGACATAAATTGATTAGAACGTAAAATAATTATTTGATTTGGTGTTTTTTTTTTAAATATAATTTTCCAAGACATTGCAATTAAGTGTGTTGCAAGTAAAAATTTTGCAATTCACTATTTAGCCGTGTGAACAAAAAGTAATCCCCCATCAGTATCAATCAACAAGCTTTTCAATAAAACGACTTTTCTTGCAGTTCCTTTATTATAAAATTTTACATTCCTCTTATTTATCTACTAATTCCACTTAAAATTTGTTTTATTTTTTGTTATTTATCAACTTCATTTATTTAAAAAATACATTTTATTTATTCCATAATTTTTCGAGTTTCATTTTCGTCGTATTATCAACATTATTATTATTATTTTTTTTTTTCGACATTCTCACAAGGGCTGGAGGAAACTGGCCAAAACCAGCGTTTACTCGGGAACCATTATTTTCAGCGAATTTTCGTTACGACGAGAGCATCGCTGCTAGTCCGGAGAAATAATCTTTTTGCCGATTGATCGAAAGGCCGAACGGGTCACCCAACCGAGTAGCGGATAAGTAATCCGAACTGTCAGTCACCGACAATAAAGTCTATCTAGTGTAGAACACCGGCCAGGCGAGCTCTCGTTCGGATTGAATTTCGGTTCTCTATTTTCGCGTGAGGGTCGTTTATATGCGCATGTCTGCATGAACGCGTTGTTCGATGAACAGGGTTATCGTTACGTAGCGGGGATAACACGGGTGTCAAGTCCAATCATCGTCATAACGATTTTTTTTTACCGAAGTGGTAAAAAAATTGACTTTATTTAACGTCATACTGGATATACATTAAAAATTGAAAAAAATTCTTAACAATTTGAGGAATAAGTTAAATAAATAATGTATAGTGTCACGTCCTATACGTGCGCATATATATGTGTGGTATCCCTTTTTTGAGCCTACGACCAAAATGGACTGGAATTGGAATTGTTATTAAAGATATTAAAGAATAATTAAAGATGAATTGTTATTAATGAATAACAGACGTGCACAAACTTAACTAAGGTTTATTACAAGCTACTGTTTGGATTTGTTAATTTATGGAATACAATAAAAAAATTGACAAGAAAGCTTGGAGTACAGGGATCGGAATAAATGAAACGCAAGTGTTCGGTTGTCGGTCGTATAAACAAGGGCGTTCGCTGGTGCCCTGATGCGCTCGCTAGTAGCGGAGTCGAATATACACGCACGAGATTTTGAGAGAGATACAGATGTGTGAGTGCGCGTTGGATTTTGCGGAAGCTGAAATGTTTATGTTACGTATAAATGATTGTGGGTCGAAGGTTGTGATGAGAGGCTCCGAGTGTCGTCCAATATAGAATGCAGAATTTTTTGGTACAATTGTTTATGTTTGCCGTGAGACGTGATAATAGAATATTTTATAACTGATAAAGATTTTTGAAAATGTTTAGTATTTATTTTAGATCTTGGTAAAACAATAAAATATTAATTATATTCCAATTTATAAAGATTTTTAAAAAATTATAGAATTTATTTATGATCCTGACAAAATAATGACATAATAATTAATTTCGAATTTTTCTCCCGATAATTTAGTTGTTACAGACGTAGTAATCTAATACGGTTAGTTATGGAAAAAACAAGTTTTGCTAACGTTAATAATTGCAAGTCGAACGAAACTAAATTATCAAAAATTGTGTTATAAAATAAATTAATATTATATAATACATGAAATTAATTTTTATTACAAATTTTATTATAAGAAATGATTATAATATGATTTATAAATATAAGTTTAACTGCAAAAAATGATATTATATAATTAATAAATATAAATTAAATAGCAAAAAAACTGACGCTCTCGTAAAATTTAAAGTAGTTACGTGCAGTGCGATGCAGACTGAGCGAAAAACTTCTCGAACGGTCACGATTTTTTTCTCGCTTCGATAGAGTATGATGAATGTTGCGAATTAAGTACAAATGTCAAAGTAATTTGGGTGCTTTCGCCAGGAATGATTGAGCGATGGTGAAAATAATACGCTGTTGGGAATTTCGTACCAAGGGATCAATTTCATTTGGATAAAGCTTGATCGGTAAAGATGAACGATTTCACGTTGGTTCACAGGTTTATATCGATCTTTTTTTTATCAAAGTTAAATTTGTAATTGATGGTGTTCCAGATACAAACTGTACAAAAAGTATTGAAATTTCTGCATTTTCTATATCGAATTTGTTAGTGATTTCCATTAATGAACATTAAGCAGTATTTTATGAATAATTGCTTTTTAAAATCAGTCATCAAATATTATAATCTGAAATATGACTTTTTCTTTTTTTTTTTTTGGTTGTTTTATAAAGCCATGAATAATTCACAAATAATGGAACAACATTTCCATCAGATTTAATGGGATTGAAGTTTGCATGGTTTACATTTTTTTTTAAACATTTGTATTTTTGCGAAGTTTTGAATTTTTTGATCGATTTTTTTTTTAAATTCCTTCCTACTCATTTTTGAATAATCTAAAAGAATTTTTTCGTATTTTCATACTAATTCCTCAAATACACGATAATAATCACGCAAATTTATACCCATTCCCTAACTAAAAATCCTAAAAAATGAACACAAGAATTTTATCTACTCAAAATAACAAATAAAATTTAAAAATAATATTAAAAAAATACATATATGACTTCCACTGCACTCCAACAAAACGTTAATTATTCAGGTCATAATTGTCGCATTTCAATGACGGTGGAAAATCTTATCGCGTGGTTTTTCTCTTTTTGGTGTTTTCATCATAGTTATATTTATCGCAGTTCTTTTAATTTGGACGTTGCTCAATTCCCTATATAAAACAGTACACCCAATTCGACAAGGTTCTCTCGTTTCGACGAAGAGGGACAAACAGAGGGGATGGGGGAGAAAAAAAGGGACAGACAAGAAAGAGGGGGGGAGAGTGGAGAAAAAAGATAAAGAAAGAGAGATGATGATGATGATGGTTATGATGATAAATTTTATTATGCCCCAGTAAAGAACTTTCGGAAAAATATAGGGAAAGACAAAAATTATGAAAAAAATATACACAATTCAGAAAACTAATAACTAAACAATAATCTAACAAGAAATACAAAAAAAAACCGACAAAACCAAAAAATGCATTATAAAAAAAAAGAATGCGAAATAGAAAAAGAGACGACAATGATGATGATAAAGTTTACCATGCTCCAGTCATACCATCAGCCAACAATTTTAAAACAACAAAAAGAAAAAAAAATACAAATATAATAGAAATAAACCATAGAAAATAATAATAAAAATAATACAAAGAAAGAAAAAGAAAGCTAGTATACTAAACATAAACTAAACGACAATATTAACAATAATTATTATTGTTATACAGAGAAATCTTAACCTAAAGAAAAAATACAAAATAAAAATAAAAACCGCTCTCTCAGAGAAAGAGAGAGAGAGAAATGAAAACCAACGAATATATTCTAACAGCTTCGGCCTCGTGGGTTGCTCTCGCGAACAGCTCGAAAGCTAAACCTCACTTTCGCATTGCTAGACTCAATTCATGCCAAGGCTGACTGGGTGCGTTGCCCTCTATTGCCCCTATGCCAGGCGCATATAGACGGTGCTGGCGTCACTGGTAAGAGTGCATCGGGCTTGTGCAGCCTGCACCGGGCTCCGTGCACATCCCGACGGTTTCGTCGTTCGCCGCCACCAACGCCGCGACGTATACGAGACGTTCGAATCCGCACCAAAGATTCCCTCGCGTGATGGTCACTCGAGGAGACCGATCAACGATGCCCCCAATCCTCGAAGAAGATACGGATGTTTTCCGTTTTTTTTTTAATATACAAAAAATTTTGGTTTTTTTGGCTGGGAATATGTTTTTTCTGAAAAATTTCAAAACACTAGTCGAAAATTGGACACTCAAGATTTCTGCAAATACATTTTGCTATATTTGTTATCATTTTTCTATATGCTTTGCTATTTTTATTTTATTTCTATTTTATTCCTATTTGCTATTTTTTTTTATTGAAAAATTGAACACTCTCATAATTTCTGCAAATACATTTTGCTATTTTTTTTATTGTATTGAAAATAATAAAATGAATAATTTTAGAATTTTGCAGTAAACAGTTTAATGTTTATAAACATCTGAATGTACAATTTCAGTCAAGTATAAAGCAATATTGATTTTTAGTTATATCTTTATTGAAAGTACGAAATTACCATAAATTCCAAAACATCATTCAAATTTCGAGAATTTTAATATCTTACAACTGTCAAGATCGCATCGAAAAATTGAAAAATAATATGAAACATGAGAAACCCCATGAAAAATTTTACAATTAAATTCAAAATTCAAAAAACCAAAAAGTATTTAACATTCGAAAGCAACATAAAATCCTTAACCTCAATTTTGATTTATCATTTTTCTCCCCTCCCCTCCTCCTTCAAACCACATTTTTAAAATCCCCTTCAACCCAAAAAAATGTAATACATTTTTTCAAACCGCAACAAAAAAAAAGAACCCAATTTTCCCGAGGGAAACGAGGGCCAAAAATGAGGCAAACTTTCGAGAATTTTGGCTAAAAGAAATTCAGTTGGCATCGGGAGAGCGTTTTGTCGTCAGGAATGTTTTATTCTCGCGAGAGAACTGGCTGGGTTCGCTCACGATCGCCATTGCCCCAATTGATCCGTACTAGACCCTGCTGCACTTCTTTTTGTCCGCCCCACCCCACGAAAACTCTCTCGAAGAGTCAGCAACGGCAAAACTTGTATACACTGGAAGAGCCACGTTGCACCCGGCCGCGGTGCACGAGCGCAGGCTGTACCTCGATCAGAGAGCCGGGCTGGCTGCTCGTGCTGGTGCTGCTGCAATTGCCTTAGACCTTAACCGCTCTTGCACACTCCGCGTGTGCCCAATTCCACTTCATCCGTTTCGCGAGACTCTTCTTTTTCTCTCCCTCTCTCTCTTTCTTTCTTCATTTCTCTCTCTCTCTCTCTCTCTCTCTCTCTCTCCCTCTCTCTCCCTGTACATATTTATAGCCTCAGCCAAAAGTATTAGGCATCCAGTCATTTTTCTCTGCCTATGTCCGAACAAGAAATTTAATATCTTGGCAAAAAAAAATCACAATTCTTTGTTTGTTTTTTAATCAAACGTAAGAGAACTCTGGCTTGTATAATTTTTATATTTTATTTTATTTTGTAATAATTTTGTTTTTTCTCTAGTTGCTGGAAAGTTTTTTACTGGGGTATAATACGATTTATCATCATAATCATAATTTCTTTCTCTCTCTCGATTTCTCTCTGTCAAAATTCAATATCTTAGCGAAAAAAATCGCAATTTTGTTTATTTTCTAATCAAAAGAAAGCGTGCAATGTCTCTTTTGAATATCTTATCGCTAAATGGCGAAATAGTTGTTTTTTCAAAACCTGCGTACGAATTTGTGAAGTTTGAAAATCCTAGGAAAAACGACAGTTTTGAAATGCTGTACCAGGCACAGTAAAAATCGGAATTTTCTTACTTTTTAATCAAACATAAGCCAACAGTGTCCTTCTTAAACATCTTATCGCTAAATGAAAAAATAGCGGTTTTTCAAAAACCAGCAAGCGATTTTCTAAAGTCTGAAAATCCTGAAAAAAAAAACATTTTACAAAGTGCCGTATCGAGCACAAAAAAATTCGCAAAAATGAAAATAAAATAGCTAAATGGAGGTTGAATTGATTTTTTGAATATTATGTTTGGAAAATCGGTTTATAAATTTTATTTACCGAGATATTTGATTTTTTGTCCGGTTAGGAAATATGCAAGGTGGCTAATACTTTTGGTCAAGGTTGTATATTGTAAATATCTTTGGTACCTACCTCTCTCTCTTTCCTTTTCCCCCTCTCTTTCTCTCTATCTGTAGACCATTCCGGACGTTCGGGACTGTAAGTTTTTGCCCACGGTCTCGCCTTTTGCTCGGAGAAACATACGTTATACAGAGCCACGGCAATTTCGCCAAGTATGCTTCTCGTTCCCGGAGAAAATGTGCGAAACGTTTTTGCTTCGTGCAACGTTTCGCTCAAAAGAAAAAATGATAATTTTACCGACATATTTTGCTGAAAAGACGAAAAGATAATCGGGTTCAAGAATCTTCATCCTTTTATTAGGAATTAGGTTAGAACTTTTGTGAACCAAAGTTGGTTGGAAATTGGCGAAAATATTTCGGCGATTCGGAAAACGAGTTTTCTTTTTCCGGCTTCTTTCGGATCCCTGTCGACTTACACCTCGAACTCAACACCGAAACTTTCACTGGTATCTTGCGCCTTCGTTAAAACATTCTCGTCGCTTTTGCATTTAACGAGCTATTGAAATTTTTTTTTTTTCGCGGACAAAATTTTGATTTGTTTGGTCTCGAGTATGCAAATTCAGTCTACGATTGAGAGGTGTACGCGGAGTAACAAAATTCGCGAATTCGAGACAGAGATGATGACGATGTTGATAGATTTTATTATGCCTAAAGTTTCGTGCAATTTAAGAAGAACAAAAAGTGTTAACAAAATAAAGATTTAAAAATCTAACAAATAATAAATAACTTAAAATAAAAAATTGAAATTTTAACATTTTAATTCAAATTTTTTATTTGTATTTGAATTTTTTATTTTAATTCAAGAAATAAAATTTAAAAAGTTAATTTTTAAAATCAAATAAATAACAAAATAATAATGTTACGGAAATACAAAAAAAACGTTATGTAAACCAGTTCAAATCTAAAACGTAAAAATGATTTTAAAAAGTTTAGTTTATCCGCAAATAAGTTCAGTCAGAGAAAGAGAGAGAGAGAGAGAGAGAGAGAGACTTGATTCTGATGATGATGGCGATGATATATTTTATTTAAAAAATTTATAATTCAATTACAAAAATCAACGGCAATTATTAAAAAAAATAAAAACAAAAAAAAATATTATAAACGATAAAAAATGGACAAAAGAAATATAAAAAAATAAAAAATCACGGTAGGGAGCGAAACATTTGATTAACGTAGCGAACCTTCCCACGATGCATAAACGAGAATACATTACTCTTTTGCATTCATGCGTTTTTTTTTTTTCAATTCAATTGTTTTTTTTTGTTTCGTTTTTTCGTTTTTGTTTTTCTTTCACTCGCGAACATTGCGGCGTTAACGCGTGTCCTATTTAAAATTCATTGTCGTTGATGCGGTAGAATCGCGAATGACTTATCTGCAATTGTGATTGCCGAATGCGTTCTTGAATTCCTCATCGCCAGAGGGTCACTGACAAATCATTGTACGGTTTACGGATGCGCCCGACCTTCCTCGCGTATGCAACGATACGTTTGAGGATGAAAAAAAAAGTTAATGCAAAAAAAAAACAATAAGAGAGTTGCAAACAACTGGGGTTTCGTTGGACGACCAAATAAAGAAAGATCGACGTTTCTACCGCGATACGGTAGCGCCGCGGACTCCTGACGAAGACCTATTCTATTCCGGTGACCCCGATCAATTAATTATATTATTGTTCGGCCTGAAATACGTCCTGGGGAGGGGGAAGGTCCCCCTCGGAAAACCTCTGCATTTTGTTCGCGACGTAGCGAAAGTTTTCGACAATGGAATTTGAAATTGGCGAGCGGTGATGATGAGTTTGCACTCGTCGGACGACGGAACACTAAATCATTTTTTTTTTTTTTTTTTCGTTTTTGTTTCGCAAGATTCGCGAGTGCAGTCACGTGAATTTTTGCAATGCGGGAAGCGAAGTGGAAGAGACGAAAAGGGAAGAGAAAAAGTGAGAGAGATTAGATTTTGAATTGTTATTAATTATTATATGAAATTAGATTTTTTAAAATAATTACTGAATTATTATTTATTATTATTGATTATTAAGTATTTTTATTGTAGATTCATTATTGGATCTTTCCATGTTTATATAAAACATAAGACAAAAGGGAACGTAAGCGGGATTAAATGAAAAATTGTTATTAATTATTAGATTTAACTCGATTTTTTCAAAAAATGACTGAATTATTATTTCTTATTATTGATTATTAACGTTTTTTCTATTGTTAGATTGATTATTGGATCATTATGGGATTAAATTTTGAATTCTTATTAATTATTAGATTAATCACCATTTTTTAAATAATAACTGAATCATCATTTATTACGATTAATTATTACAGTTCATTCAACTCCTCCATTTTTCCCACCCATAAATTCGACTCCATAAATTCACCAAACACACCTTTGAATAAAATCAACAAATAACCCTTAACCATTGAACAAATTCAATAACAATTCCTACTTAACCAAACGAACCGAAGAATATTTTAAAAAATCACTAACTACAATAATACTAGGACATAGTCACCCGCGCTTCAATTTATCCATTACTCGTTATCCCCATTTTTTACAACAAAAAAACAACTAAAACAATACAAATAAAAAACGAATTTAAAAAATAACCAATTATTCGTCCAAGCATTTATAATCGCATGTACGAGGACTAAACGAGGGCTAACCAATCAGGGGATTATTTTATATGCAAGAAGCGAGCGCAAATCCTCTCGATCCTTCTTTTCCACCTTCCTATGTCTCTCTCTTTCTTTCGCATACGCGATATCCTCGATCTTACGTTCACCAACGTTCACCGTTCTTTTATCTCTGGTTATTTTATTTGTGCATTGCCTCCTCGATGTGGGTTTGAAAGTATCAGCGATATATATATATATATATATATATATATATATA
>JAPYZI010005366.1:0-10556 GCA_030523105.1 Ophioninae sp. A BG-2022a | reverse complement strand
AAAAGAAAAAAAAGAAAGAAAAAAAAAAAAAAAAAAAAAAAAAAAAAAAAAAAAAAAAAAAAAAAAAAAAACAAAAAAGAAGGCAACAAACAAAAGTTCGCTGAAACTGGGATCCCCCTTGGAGGCATTAGAACGACAGTCCACATATCATGATGTGGACCTGAATAGCGATGATCGCAAAGTTAAAAAAACAAAAAAGAAGGCAACAAACAAAAGTTCGCTGAAACTGGGATCCCCCTTGGAGGCATCAGAACGACAGTCCACATATCATGATGTGGACCTGAATAGCGATGAAAGCAAAGTTAAAAAAAAACAAAAACAAAAAAAAACAAAAAAGAAGGCAACAAACAAAAGTTCGCTGAAACTGGGATCCCCCTTGGAGGCGTCAGAACGACAGTCCACATATCATGATGTGGACCTGAATAGCGATGAAAGCAAATAAAAAAAAAAAAAAACAAAACAAAAAAGAAGGCAACAAACAAAAGTTCGCTGAAACTGGGATCCCCGCTTGGAGGCATTAGAACAGTATTTCTGTCTCTGCGAACGAATCAAGTTTTATACGCGATATATATACGTCAATGGACGTTATTTCTCAGACGTGGGTATTACAAGAGAATATGGAGGATATGGAGAGACGGATGATATATATATATATATATGTATATCTCCTTCCCTCTCTCTTTCTCTTTCTCGCAAGTAACGAAGAGAGAGAAAGGGAGGGGGCGGGGAGGGGGGGGGGGGAATGAGACGTCTTTCTCTCTCTGTTGGTCGCTCGCAGGAGCAAACGCCGGCTATGTGGCACAAGGCCGGTATTAGCATCTCTACCGGTATACCCCCTACTATTTTACCATCGTTTTATACTGTCCTGGTGTCGTACAACGTCGTTGTGGTCGTTCGAACGGCTGCTGCACTCGCCGCGTATACACAGCTAAATAGGTATCCCCGTAGCGAAGTTCGTCACGGGGGAACACGACTCTATCCACGGACTCGTAGAAAAACCTGTATTCCGGTTATTTCGCGGTTTGCGAACTCGCTACACTTCGCGTTACGGATCCCCGAGTGTACCTCCTCCCAACCTTCGGATTTTTGCACCCTCCTCCGTCGGACACCCATCTCCGGAGCGTCTGACGAGAATCCAGCTTCCAGTATGACCCGCCGTCTCTTTTCTTTCTTTTTCGTTTGATGTGTTTTTTTTTTTTTTTTTTTTTTCTTCATGCTTCGATCTTCTCCGAACAAACGGATCGCACTGGTGAACACTCTTAATGGAGGTATCACGGAGTGATCGACTCTCGGTATTTACGATTCCAGTTGACGCGCAGAGAATTTTAAATTTTCAATGATTTTTTTTTTCCTTTTTTGTTTAAGAGAATTTTAACATTTTTTTGAATTTAAGATTGTTTGAACATTTTTTTTTTTTTTTTAATCGAAGGAAATAGTTTTTATTTTTTTGGCTTATTTTGGAGATTGAGATCGGTTTTAGATTTTTACGCGTTTTTGTAATGAAAAAAAAAAAAAAAAAAAAAAAAAAAACAATATTCGAACTTTCGACGTTTCAAAACGTCGAAAAAGAACAATAAAAAAAATGTTTAAAAAAAAAAAAGAAACGACTTTGGGCAAATAAAGATTATTTGCAGGATAACTTTTCGAAGCAATTATTATTAATTGTAATAAATAATTTGATTAGCTGTATTATTATTTTCAGGCTGAAGAAAAAATAAGAATAAAGTTAAGAATGTTTCTTCAGTATTAATTAAGAAATATGTTGCAGTCTCGGTGTTTTGTTGAATAAACAGTTTAACATTTCGAAGTTCAAGTGTCCGTTATTACGACGATTACGATGATAATGACGACGATTATTCCTATTATTTCTATTATTATTACCAATCGCCCCCGGAATTCACCAGAGCCTAGGAAAATGTTTTTCTCCCCTCCGCGTAAATCCGCGAACGGGAATAACAAATGAATTGCTTGTTAATTCACAGCTCGCCATCGCGATATATTGCGTCAAGACAGATTTACGTAACAAGTTAATCCGCGGAACGACGCTCTGCGCAATTTGGGATCGCGCACATTCATCAATGTGAACTGTCATCAATCAATAGACCATGATCCCCGTGTGTCCTACCAATATTCTCTGCTCTCGATAATAAATAAAAATAAAATGAGCTCGATTGATAATACAAGAGTACGCGATCAGACTATTGATAATAAATAAATAAAATAATATAATAAATAAATAGAATATTTAATATAATTTTATATAAATTTATATAAAATTATATTAAATATTACATTAATATATCAAGTAAAATATATATAAATATATATATTTATAAATGTAGACGTATAAATATTTATAAATATATCGATTCATATAACTATGAATAATTATATAATCACAATTAATATTCAAATAATTATTAATATTATATTGTAATATTAGTGAATTGTACAACAGTAACATTAATATTACTTTTAATGGAATTATTATTATTAATCTGATATTTGAATACGAGAATGTCCCAATATTATAAAAATTATTACAATAATTCCCCTAAATATAATAATAATAATAATCTTAAAATCCGGTGTATTAAATATTAATATAAATATATATAAATATTAATTCCACATTAACCCAAATATTATTAAATAGATAATTAATAGTATATTTCATACAAATATTATAAACAATCATAACCATGATATATTTATCATATAATATTATAACTATTGTATTATAATTATTTATTAATATTATTATTAATATAATATTATATTACAATAATTATTAAATAATAAAGAAAATAGACTATTAAAGTTATAATATTTATAATATTATAACTTTAATAGTTTAATATTTAATAATCTGCATAATATAATAACTTTAATATTTATAATATTATAACTTTAATAATCATAAATAGAATATTAATAAATGAAAATAAGACTGGATTGAAAATTCACTAGTGGGGGATCGGTCTTTAGCCCGAGGTGCATGTACGCGTCGAAGCTCAGCTGAAACTCGAGGAAAGAGGACGCTGGACATCGATGGATTATTATTAATGGAGACGAGGATCTCGCGGGGCATACATAGGCCTCCAAACAAACAAACAAAATAAACGAAGGAAAAAAAAAAAGAAACACGTAAGTAGGTATCGCGTTGATCGGTGCAACGCTCGATGGAACGAAGATGCCTCGCGCGCGCACGCGCTTTAAGCAGCCTCGAGAGCTTATGGTCGATGGCATGCTGTAATTAACGACTATCGTTACGGTGTTGGTGGCGGTATTGTTGGAAGAAACCAACGATGGATTGGCTGACAGAGAAAAAGAGAGAGAAAGACGCAAAGATCGAAAAGGGGAGGGGGAAAATCACGTTTCGTGAGCCTAATCGACGGCATACCCGTGACACGTTAACCTGGATGACCACGGGTAGCCTCTCTTCGAAGCCTCTTACATGCATCCGTACGTGCATCACCATTGGCTCTCAAGTTCTTCTCCAACCGATACCCCGGTCACCATCATTGATGCGCTATTGCTGGAGACCCGATAGACCAGATGTGTACCAACTTAAAATGGCGTAGCACATCCGCGAGCCCAACGAAAACGATGGAGGAGTCCGCTATATCGACTTCACGTGCTACAGCCAAAGTCATTGAAACTTACGTCCGTTACGAGCCTACATTTTTCTTTGGGCTGGACACATTTTTTTTTCTTTTTAAGCTGAGGAATTCTTTTTTTGGTTTAACAATCTTTTTTTGGATAAACAATTTCTTATTAGGCTTAACAATTTTTTTTTAAAGAGAACAATTTTTTTTTAGGGTATATAATTCTTTTTTTCGCTTAACAATTTTTTTTTTGGATAAACAATTTCTTATTAGGCTAAACAATTTTTTTTTTTAAAGGGAACAATTTTTTTTTAGGCTATATAATTCTTTTTTTGGTTTAACAATTTTCTTTTTGGGCTGAATAATTGTTTTTTTAGGCTGAACTATTTTTCTTTTGCTAAAAAACTTTTTTCTTTGCCGAAGAATTTTTTTTTTACGTTGAAGAATTTTTTTTCGCCTGAATAAAAATTATAATATCGACACGAATACTTCGGTTGCTTGACCAAAGGATTCGCGATATTCTCAGCCCGTGTTAAAAGATTCATCCACGAGTTGCCTTCTCCCAGGAATTCAACGATTCTGTACCGAGGTCGAGAAAAAAAAAAAAAAAACGCGTTTCTGCAATCTTTCTCATATATTCGTATAAATTTATAAGCCAGCTTTCTAAAAGAAAGCACGGCAGGAATTTTCGTTCCCGTCGTAGCGTCGTATCGATGAATTACGTGCCCGCGTGCGCTTCTCGTAGCGATCTCGCGTTGACACAACTTTGCCAATCGTTGGCTGCTCAATCTTCGAATACCGCGTTGCACATCCGTCAAAGTGCAACGAAAAAAAAAAAAAAAAAAAAAAAAAACAACGCGAAGAACTCTCGTGGCGATTCGATAAAGAAACTCGGTCTCGAGAAGATAAAGAAAAAGAAAAGTGCGATGATAATCGGAGGGAGGGTTCGACGACCCTTCGACGCGAGGTTTTCATTTTTTTTTACGTTTTTTTTTCTTTTTTTTCAAATACTTTATAGCGAATTCGCAATCTATTTGTGCGTTGAATTGCACTGCTGCGTTATCGACATTATCGTCATTTTCTATTCTACAGAAAATTACTTGTGAATTATGGGGTGGAAGGGGGGGGGGGGAGGGAGAGAAAAAAAAGTAAGTTTAACGCCGACTCAAACTCGCGAGCGTATCCCTTCAAACTTTCCACCAGAAGGGAGTATAGATTTACGATAATACGCTCCCGGCAAATCGGCTGCAAGATACTCCGCAACGCCGATAGGAAATTCGATGCTGGGGAACAACAACTTGCGAATAAAAAAAAAAAAGCTTTGGATAATCTGCATATTATATATAGAAAAAAAAATGGAACGATGGCCTTGAATGGAAATACCACCTTTGGCGCAGCCTGTGTACGGGTGACGTATTTTCATGATTCTTTTAAATATATATATATATATATATTTTTTTTTTTTTCGTATCACGCGTGATGAAAAATATGATAAATAATTTGGGACGATCGACGTGTGAATTCGTGGATTTTGAGAGAGGGTTGATTAGCACGAACTTTTTATTTAATTGGAAAGAAATAAAAGAATAATTAAAAATAATGTAATTAATGATAATCAATAATAAAAATGAGATTGAAAAATTGAATTTTTCGAAGCTCCTTCGTGTAATGATTGCCGAATGAATTTGTTTTTGATAATTTTGTGTTATCCTTATGGATCGTTATCTATTTATCTACGATAAAAAATAGATATATATATATATATATATATATATATATATCTAATTGCTCGTATCTTGAGCTACAAATTTTTTTTTAAATTTTAATAATTAAATAATAATAATATTTGAATCGTTTTAATAATAATAATAATTGTTCGAGTTTCGTTCACGTATCAATATTCGTTCGGGATAACGAAAGTGACATATAGGTGCGTGTACGATTTTGAAATTATTTTGAAAAAAAAAGTACGCTCGCACAGGAGTGGAAGACGAAAGTCCAAAGCCACGAGCTTCCTCCTGTTTGCTCTCGAAACGCTTATCGCCGGCTGCACTTTGCCGTTGTCGCGAGGCTGCCTTCCCTCGGATTTTAAGCGCGAAAGAGAGGGCTGCAACGAACGGAGATGAGGGAGAGGAATTATTGCAACTGCAATATATTCGGCGAGAGGAGAAGGTAAGAGGCCGTTTACCTCGAGGAGGGTCGCTATCGGTTGCGATTTCGTCGTGACACCCTGATCGTTGTTCGAAACTGATAAGAACGAGAACTCCAATAAAGACATGAAAAACGACGCGACAAAAAACAAATTTAACAATACGAAACTTCGAGAAAAAGTCATCGATCGGTCGACCAACGAGAAAGCAAGAAAAACGCGAAACGTTCTCGAGTTTTGAAAAAAATCTTATGATTTTTTTATTTTTTGGTTAAATATTAAAATCGGATGATTATTTAATTTTTTTTCTGATAAAAAATCCAATAGTTTTCTAATTTTTTTGATAGATCGCGTCCAATTCGAGTTCTCTGGACGTTTTTAGAAAATTTAACGAATTTTTTAAATTGAATTTTCAATCGATTCGAGTTTTTTTTTTTGGGGTTTTCGATAATTCGAGAAATTTAAGAGAGATTTTTCGTTCGTTTTTATTTATAATAAATAAACTTACGAAAGAAATTATACGTATATTTATATATATATATATAGGTATATATATAATAAATATAGAAAAATTATAAATTATAAAAGACAATTTGCAAAAGAAATAATTTCGTTTCGTTTTCGTTGATTATAGAATATTATTATTTTATTTAAAGCCGCAAAACTCACGAGTTCATCGCGTTGGTATTTAAATCCTGCTAATTTAACGAGCACGATGAAAAGAGTGGCGAGAATCTCGGCTCCGATGTAATAACGAGCAGACACTCTCGACGACGACGACGTAAATCTACAGAGCGTGGGTGCGAGCGTGAGTAACGGTTAAACGGCTGTATATTACAGCGAGAGATATATACGAAACGTATATACGTGTAAAAACCAATCGGGTTGCATTACAAAATTCCCAACCCCATAAAAAACCAAACAAACTGCAAAATTCGCAAATCCAAAAAAAGTAAAAAAAATTCGTTAACCCAAACGAAAAACGAAAATCACAAAACCAAACGAACCGAGACAAAAAACGCAATCCCAGAAAAATTACAAAATTCGTAAACCCAAGAAAATAAAAAAATTCGCAACCCAAACGAAAATCATAAATCCAAATAAAATTAAAAAAAAATTAGCTAACCCAAACAAAGTACAAAATTCGAAAATCATAAAACTAAACAAAATACAAAATTGGCAAACCCAAACAAATAACAAAAATCGCAAATACAAAAAAAAACTCAAATAAAAAATATTTTAGTGGCTAAAAGTTGTACTTTTTTTCTACTATTTTTATTTACAACGAAAAATTCTGCAATATTTTGTAAAGTGGAATAAATTTTCAAGCGCATTGTCGATGATTCACGATGATGATAAATTCTAAGATATATCTTACGTTACCACTATTTCGGTATCTATCAGAGGTATCTCTGCTGGGTGAATATTCCAAGATGTGTAATTCCCACGTATTTCGAATTACGATTGGCCGAACACAAGCGACAATCTGCAATATTCGTGGTTCGTCGATACGAAGTCGATTTCATGCTCGCTCGGAGTACAAATCGGGAGAAGCCTTCGGGCCCTACGCTACGCTGCGCCCACAGACTCTACTCTTGCATCTATCAATTTGAAAGTTCCTTCATATAAGAAACACCCGATGGATCTATCGAGTCGTTACGACTGATTTTTTAAAAAATGAATTTTAAAGCAACGATAATCAACATTTGAATAAAAACGATCAAAAGGATTGTCAAAATAAGTCAAAATTATCAGAAGGATTATGGAAATTTGTCAAAATAGTCACATCAATTATCAAAATTAATCAAACAAATAAATAAAAATAACAAAAATGAATGAAAATGATTTAATTAATCAGAAACATGTAAACTTTATCTCAACAGTAATACGTAAATCCTTATTTAAAAAAATAATAATTATAAAATCGAAATAAATTTCCAAAATCGAAATAAAATAAAGATTGATTTAACAATAATTTTGTTTAACGATTATGGAAATGCTTGATTACGATAAATTGGTTCAATCGCTCAGACAAATTGTATCGAGTCTTCCACGAAGAACGACACGTGTTCGTTTCTGGAAATTCGTCATTCGTAGGATGAGACATAATTTATTTTTTCTTTGTCTTTTGGATGCGCACGGAATAAAGCACGCGAGAGAGCGGAGCATCTGTGGCTCTGGTTATAATTATGATAGCCGAAATAATATTTTGTTGTCGTGTGATAAGGTCGTGGCACGGGCAACCGGGCATTGACGCCAACCGAGATACGCGATTCGCCTTGGAAGTATACCACCGCGAATGTACGCTCGAAATTATATTTATTTAACATGCAGACACACCAAATACACGATATCCGTATAATTAAAATGTCTCCTTTCTCTCCACCTCTTTTTCTCCCTCTCTGTTCAATCCTCCCGCGTTATTCGATTAATCGGCCTATACTTCGAGTCCCGCGAACTCCCGTTTTTCTTTTCTCGTACTTAAGGTATTACTGAACGGACAGTCGGCCAAAAAGTTAGTCCAAAATGTTTGCTCTGTCTTTAGTCTTAAAAAGATTTATTTTAATACAATTAAATAGAGTTACAAATGTTTATTTTTCACTTTAAATAATAATTGAATGCAAGAACAATCAGTGAATAATAATTGAAGTCAATAATAATCATTGAATAATCATTGGAGCCAACAATGATCAGTTAATAATAATTAAAGCCAATAGTAATCAGTAAACAATAATTGGAGGCAAGAATAATAATTAAATAATAATTGAAACCAATAATAATGATCATTAAATAACAATTAAAGTGAATAATAATCATTCAATAATAATATTGATAATCTTTGCGATAATTTTGACAAATGCTGACAATCCTTCTGATTCTCACGATAAATTTTGTCAACTCTCTGATGATATTGATAAATTTCGATAATCCTTCCGATAATATTGATTAATCAATAATAATCGAAGTAAAATTCTCAAATTTAATGAATACCTTCGGATCATCTTGTCATTTAGAATAATTATCCGATAAAGAATTAATTCGCCGTTGAAATAAACGTATTATTTAATATTAAAAATCTTATGACTAATTAAATAACAAATAATGATAATATTCATGCAAATAAAAACTTTAATTACACAGGAAACGGATTTTTGATAAAATTACATTGTTATCACGAGGTACGAAAAATGATATTGTAATTTTTCATATTTTAATGAACAATTAGGAAATGAACTCTGACGTAAATAAATATTCGTCGTTATTGCTAATTCCGAATGGACGAACGTTACAAGTATTATTCGATACAACTAATCGTACGATTAATTAATACGAAATAATTATTTACGTATTTCAATCCGGCCACGTATCCAGCCGTTGTGATCGATGAGATTTTTTTTTTTTTTTGCTTCATACTTAATGCCTCGTTTATTGCAACAGTCACCGAGATAATACGATGCGAACGAATTCGCAGCACCGAAATATTATACCGGCAGTATCGCTTATCGCACTCGACGACCGCGTGGCGTTGACCGATCGAATACACAGCCCCGCACATGCGACATACACGCGTCTATATTTGGAGAAATATTGCATCGAAAGAATGCACTCGCAGATACGAAACGATGCGCGAATGTGTTTTGGCAGTGGGGCACCATCGATCGAGATAATTGGATAAATATAATGCAATTCCGGCATCCCCTTCAGAGTTGTAGGATTTCGAAACCAGCAGCTTTTCTTTAACAACCCGATGATATTTGCTTCACCTGGTCGAATATTTATTTATACTCTTGTACGAGCTCGAGCACGTCACGAATTTACAAAAAAAAAATAATGTAACAAATATAATAATTAAATAAAAATGTAGAAAATTAAAAATTAAAACATAACAAATAAACGAAATGTCCCGAAATCGATATTTATATATTTTTTTAATATAAATATCAATTACGAGATATCTTTTTTAATTTTGTATTATTTTAGTTTTTATTATTCGTTTGTAAGGGCTCGACCACGTCATGAATTTTGAAAAAAGAACATGACAAATATTACAACAACATTGGAATATAGAAAATAAAAAATTATATAATAATAAATAAACGAAATATCTCGTAATCGATATTTATATATTTATAGACATATCGATTTTCAATTCAAAATTCTTGGAAACTTTCTTTGAAAAGGGTTTTCGTTCGGGTTTGCAAATTCTACTTTCGAAAGAAAAGTTCAAAATTCACAAACCCAAACGAAATAGAAAATTCCCAAACCCAACCAAAGTATGAAAAAGTTAAATCCAAAATAAACCCAAATAAAATATATCTCAATGGATAAAATCTGTACATTGTCCACTATATTTATTCGCAACAACAAAATGTGAAATAATTTATTATCAAACGAAAAAAAAAAATCTTCCGTCCTCGAGAAAGCAATTGAAAATTTATTAACTATATAGACATCTTTTTGAACTTGACTTTTTGAAAAAAAAAAAAATAAATAAATAAATAAATAAAAAGAAAAAAAAACCATCGTAATCCTAACCGCGATTTTCTTCCCCGATTTTCCATCCCCAAACGACTATAGCCTCCAGCATTGACCGGACGAAAATCCTCGTACGATTTCCACCTCCGTTGATAATTTTCGGCAAGCTCGTTTGGTCGACCGGAAGTTTCATAACCCGATGTATTATCGTCAGGGAAAATGCGTTCGGGCGTCCAAAGTTGGATCGCATATAACGACGCCGTTATCCATCCGTGTATTGCACGCGCGCGAAGACACGGCCGAAGAAATTAAAAAAAAAACAA